>JAUZSX010301238.1:0-13072 GCA_034780655.1 Idiosepius hallami | reverse complement strand
GTAAAAATTTAACATCAATAAAGGTGCCCTGATGAAGGACAATATCCGAAACGCGTTGGCACTAATATACATTCTTGGTTTTTGTTTTTTCTAATAATTTTCTATCATATATTGTCGGAATTTATTTTCCATATTTTTTCTATCATATGAGAAATGGAAAAAAAAAATCTGACAATGTATGATAGAAAAATTATTGAAAAAATAAAACAAGAATATAGTTAATGGCTATTAAAAACAATTTTGATTGTCAATAATTTTAAGACAAACTCTTCAGGACCCAAAATAAAAATATGATTTTTTTTTCACCTGCATCCCTCTTTAGTGTTTGGGACTTCAATGACAATTTCGTCACCTTCCTTGTGTTGTTGTTGCAAGTAGAAATATTTTTCCTGAAGAAAGAAAAAAGTAATTAAAAAAATGAAAATTTTATCATTATTGAATGAACTAAAAAAAAAATTGAAGCAAAAATTCTATTAAATAAAATAATTGAAAGTTTTTTTTTCTACTTAGTTTTGAAATGAATTTGTTTGGGAATTCTTCAAGATACGGCATAGACTTCCTCCCCTTTTTTATGTCTTTGCTAAAAGGCAGTAGATGTTTGGATTCAGCACATACAGGTAACAAAAGGGGTACAGAGTTTTCATGTAAATTCAAATATAGAATAAGTATATTGATTTGATACTTACATCTGTCCAGTATGCAAATATGCCGTAGCGATAGCAGTCAAGGCTTTTAGGGTTACTCATCGACAAAATAGTCTGAAAATTTGGAAAAAGCAATCGAGTGTTAAGATTAAAAAGAAAACAAGAACAAATTTAAAAGGAGACTTCTATTAAAATCATCTTAACGTAAAAGCTGATATTATACACACACATATCACTTACTTGACTAATTTTAGCTCGCTTTGTTCTAAAATCCAACTAATTACAATTCAGATTTTTATTCCCAGTAAAAATATTCACTGCAACCAATGATGGTTTTATTAAAGTTGGGTTGATATTATTAAATTCTCACAAATGTGCAACATCTGCACTTGGGGAAAATAGTATGATGTTCATGGGAGCTTGGCATTCATTTACCTTTTTTTTCTTCATCAAAAACTAAAAATCTAAATTAATATCAATTTTTAGGTCTGCAGCTTGAATGGATTTCTTTTTTTTTTTTAATTGAAAAAGAAAAAAAAAAAAGAAAATTGGAAGCCATTTTACCTTTTTCTTGGAAAAAGCTATGATTCTTGTAATCAACCTTGACCAAAGGCCAATGGGCATAAAAAACATTTGGTAAATGCGTTTGATGGAATTGCCTGAAAAATAAAGACAGAAAATAACTGCATAGTTGTCTTTAACAAAAAAAAAAACAGAAAAAAATGAAAATCAAAAATAAATAAATGATTAAATTAAAAAATTAAATTTTTGTTTTTTTTTAATCAATGCAAATATTTTTATTTATTTATAAATAGTATAGAAATTTGGCACAAGGCCAGTTTGGGGTGGGGAAACTAGTTGGGCTGGTCATGTATTTAATTTTTACCTTAACTAGACTCTTTCGTGACCCATTATAATAAAAAAATCAATGCAAATATATTTCATTTTATTGATTGGATTTTGGATTTTTTTTATCATGGAACTAATTTTTAGGATAAAATATGCGTGTTTATATTCTGTGAGCTAAAAATAGAAGGTGGTAATGTTTTATACAACAATTGATGTCTTCATAGTTCTCTTGACCACAACAGTGTATTTCCTTTTCCTCCCTGTAAATCTCAACTTCATTCCAAGAAATATTACCCAGAATCCTCTCTCTCTTTCTGACCAATCCCTGACCTGCTCTCAAAAAGGCTAGATAGTATCCTCTGAGATCTCAGAATAACAACATGTGTGTTTCCAGTGGACAGTTTATTCAGCTCAAGATACTCATCCCACATAAAAATAAAAGTTCTATCTTTCAAAGTTTAAAAAAAATTACAAATCTTAACTCACAGTTTGGCTTTGGCAAGTCTGGATGCGATATTGGCAGTCGACATGGAATTAGAAGTTCTTTTTCATTTTGTGGAAGGGCAATTTCAAATCTAAGAGAGAAAAAAAACATCAAGTGATAAACAATATCAGTATTTTGTAAAAAATTTACAGTATTTTGTAAAAAAAGAATATAAATATATATGTATATAGCAGTATAATATAATAACATTGAAACAGTTATTCTTAAAAATACTCTTTATATTTCTTTTTAATATTTTCTATTTAATGTTTTCTAATATGATTTTTAGATCTGAGTGTCTTTATGTAATTCTTCAAACGTTTTCAATCATCAATGTACATCTTCGGAGTAGTCATTAAAAAAATCTGATTTTAGTCAATCCCATGTATATTGTATATATGGTCTAAATTCTTTAGTGGAAATCTTATTGTTGGGGTGACACACCTACTACACTCTGAAAGACTAATGAACTGTTCCATGACATCACTTCCAGGTAGCCCGGAACTGCTTATTAAGCCAGTCAGTAGATAGGATCAAGCTAGTGATGGTCATAACCCTTTTGTCCTTAGAGTGGAGCAGTTGATCCATTCAACTCCTATACTTATCTATTTGATGGAATACACTCATTGTTGCACTGTTCAAACGTCTACTCATATTTATTCTAACTAATCAACTCAACACCAATGACGGACAAGGATGAGTGTCAAAGGATCCCTAAACACTTGATAACACTTATCTTTCCCAAAATAAAGCAACAATGAAAACTGAATTCTTACTTTTCAAGCAGTTTAAGAAACTGAGGGATTTTTCCAGGAGGAAATATATAATTCTGCTGAATATCTGCATGTTTCCCAGTGAACAAAAAATTCAAATCTTTTTTTTGCATGATCTAAAATTTAAAAAAAAAAAGAATAAAAATATAAAAATGAGGAAAAAAAATCATTTCTAGAATTGTAAATTTTAGAAGAAAAATTTAATACATAAATTTATTTACATTTTTTTAAAAATAAATCATGAAAATGAATAATTTTTGAATTATTCAAAAATAATTCTGAAAAATTAATCTCTTAATAATCTATGAAGTAGTTCTTTATTTTATAAAATGTATTCAAGTCCTAGGGTTGTAGTGTGCAAGTCTAAATTCCAAATGGTTTGTTATGTCACTTTCTGGCTAAAACTCTATGAATTTTTATTTACTCTTTGTGGATCAATTGATCCAGCTATTCTTTAAAATGTCAGTTAAAAAAGAGAGACATTTGTTTTAACTAAATCATCACTCCAATGAAAATAAATATTTCAAACTAAATAGCAATGGAAAGGGGTCTTAATAACTCTATCATAATTTTATTTTGTTTAACTTTTCTATTTTTTCTTTTCTGGATTTCAACTGTAAATATAAATCATCATCATCACTAGGGATATTTTAAGTAGGATCAGCCCATTGAGTAAATGTGGTATTTTGGTGATTGTTGTATATTGTGGCGATGGATAAATGTATTTATTAATTATGAAAAGTAGAAGAGTCTAGTTAAGATTCAGAATCAGGTGTACGACCAGCCCAAATAGTTCCCCCCAAACCGGCCTTGTGCCACATTCGTATTTGTACAAATGAAGAAATTAAATATAATCATGAAAAATAAATGTTGAATTGTGAAAATAAATGATGAAAATAAATGCTTTTAGGGTTTTTTGAGGTTTTGAATATTAACATATTAGGAGTGGTCAATGGGGTGCAAATCTTAAGACCACCCAAGACAGGAAAAACTGTTACTACGCCACTGGGATCAGCCTACTTGCTAAAGAAAACCCCAAAAGTGACAAAGACTCATGCTTACACCAGATTTGTTAATATAAGGATTGATTTGTTCTACTGTCACAACTTGAGCTAACATGCGGCACAACCAGCCAGGATCAATGAAATAAAGATCATTTAGTTGGTTTGATGCTACATCAAAGTGACGAAGTTCACCCGTCTCATCCAAAAAGCGAATAGCCTGAAAATAGAAGATAATTACATCTGTAATTGTGTGAACATCAGCAAAAATATTTATTTTAATGTAGATATTTAAAAGATATTAACTAACATTATATAAGAATTGAAATTGTCTGTTAGAATTGTAGATAAAGTACTCAATATTGATGATTATCTATGATGATTAGTGTAGACATGAAGAGTCAGTCTCTTGCAACTATGCTAATCAACTATATACACACATAAACAAATATATATATATATATTTGAACTTGCGTAATACGATATATTATAAATAAATAAATATTTCAACATACAATCATAAAATGGGCAGCGAAGTTGGAGCATTGGTAAAAGCTCGGGCTTTGGAATTGTAGTACGTGAGTTCAAATCCCAATCAAAACCATTGCATTCACCTTAAAAACAGCCTTGTACCAAACTTGGTCGGTGCTGCTCATCAAGTAAATATAATATAAGCATAATAATTCTTAGTTAATCCTAATAATTTTTTTGTTCATTACAGCTAATCTGTAAAGCTAAAGGGTCTTGCTGTCCCCACTGCAATTGTGAGGTCCGTGTGGGCCCAAAGCACAGTCCTGACAATACAAAATTTTAAATTCAATTCTGAAAACAATAAAAAGATTAGCCATAAAATCCCTCCTACCTGATTGAATTCAATGGTCGTCATATTTAACTGATTCTTTTTCAATAAAGCCATCATTTCTTGTCGTGTTAAAACAGGATATTCATTTTTCATACAACTTGCTTCTCTGGAAATTATTTTTGCCAATTTCTGAAAGATTTCAATCAACCTTTTAATTGGGAATAATTTTCAACAGAATTAATCAGTTATAGTTTATTTCTATTTTTGAGATGAGGCTTAGTAATTTAGGAATTCACTTTATTATTCAGACTTTTATCCTCATCTTAGTAGGTTTTTTGATGTTTCTACACCACATTTTGGCCTAGTCTCACTCAGGCCATCTTCCCACTATTTTTTAATTTATTTTTATTTTTGAGATGAGGTTCCTTATTTAGGAATTAACTTTATTAATTGGACTTATGTCCTCATCTTTAAAGGTTTTTGATGTTTCTACACTACGTTTCAGCCTAGTCTCCCTCAGGCTGTCTTCAGGTGTTTTTTTTTTAACCGTAACCCCAGATAGGGATGCTGGATTAATCAGAAATAAACATCCTGAAATCAAGGTTAGTATAATTTTTAAACGACATTTAATCATCATCTGTTGAATTATTTTTGATCTACTGAGACCCTGTTTTCTTTCCTTCTTCTTCCTATTATTGTGTGTATACACGTCCAAGCTTGTTCGAATCTATTTTATACAGAAATGAGCTAATCTCGGCCAATCAGAGAGCAGAATGAAGACAACATTGTCTATAAAAATAATCAAACCCATGCTGACCTCCTGCCATAATTAACCACTGCTGTTGATCTCTGCTACGACCCACTTGGATTTATTCACTTATTGTTGGACTTTGATATTATTGGATAATTTACCATTGATTTAATCTGGGATTTATTTACTTATTATCAGACTTTGATCGAACAATTTAGCAATGGATTTATCTTGCTCCATTGATACCAGGAATAATGGCGCCAGATTCTATAGGTTCAATCTTTATTATTGGTAGAGGAAGCTATGATATGACTGTTATGGCTTAATACATCTAACCTCGAGTAATCGACTAAATTGCAAATCTTTAAACCACGTCTGGAATAACTAAACATAGTTATGCATGTAGTAAAACATTGTACAGGTTATGCTGCATTTATCATAAGAGAAATAATACTATGCATATTTACAGGGTGTTGCACATTATATTATAAACTATATTAAAAGCCAATATAGATTTGCAAACTAATGCAAGTGTAAAAATTAATAATGCATAACTTAATTTTAAAAAAAAATTAAATTTCCAAGTTTTACCAACAAAAATTTTTTTTAAAATTAAAACAAAAAACGCATTTATAAAAACTTACTATATAAGAGGCAGGTATTTTTTGTCCCATGACATGTTGACCTCGGACTTTGTAACTGAAAAAAACAATAAATCAAAAAAGGTTAAAAAATCAAAATAAAATACGTAAATTAATTTTGCATTGAAGTAAAATTGGGTGATAAAGATTTCCTAATTTAATTCTATTTATCTGATTTCTTTTCTAAGGATGAAAACTAAAAAAAAAAAGCCTAAAGGAATTAAAAAGATGAAAACAAAAAATTATCCAAGCATAGAATAAGATAAAAATAATATTTTATTGGAAATCCTAAAGAAATAATAGATTATTAGCTTATTGTTGAATTTGGCTGGTGCCTTGGTGCCTCACAATAATACTGTGAACCTTGTTATATTCATGATATAAACAAGATCATAGAATTGTGAGAATTATGAAAATAGACTTGAATAAAAGAATAAAGATTTATACTTGAGTTAGAAAGAAAAGAAATCTTAGAATTACAAAAAACATAAGCCAAAATGAGCAGAAAAGAAACATCAAAACAACACCCAAGCTTCGCAAGGCAATTACTTTTACACCATTTCAACTTCAAAATAATAATAATCAACTTCCAAAGGGCCTTATTTTCAAATGAAAGAATAATTTCAAAATAGATTAATCAACTTAAAATAAGTCAATTTTGAATTTAAAATAGTAAACACACTTACTTGTCAATAAGTTGTTTGATTACTTTCCTCAGGTGAGAAATACCATTGTTTTCACTTCGAGAATCAACAATTATAACATCATTTATGATTGGAAAATCTGTTGAATAAACAACAAAGAATGTTTACCAAAAAGGATTGTTCTTGGCATTAAATAACCTAAAAAGGTTGATATGCCATAAAACAAAACAAACATCACTAATAAACTTTCATTCATTAAATTCATAACATACACATTTTAAATTTCATAAGAACTCAATTTATAGAATTGTTTTAAAAAGTTATTATTAGAATTAGAAATAATAAACTAGCAGAACCCATGTAAATTCCACGGTAGTTGATTACCTTAACCCACACATATGCATTAATTTCTCATCAAATAAGGAAACAATGAGAACTTCTATCGGTATAAAAAATAAATCATTCAATTATCACCTCTTCCAACTCTCTCTTTTTCCAATTCTCTCCTCTTACGATTCTTCCTTCTTCAAATTCTCCCCTTTTCCAATTCTCCCCTCCGCCATCTTCTTTTAAAAAATCATTGGTTTTGTTTAAGAATGCTCTTAACCAGTCAGAATGCAAGGAATTAATCTATTAAGTGCTAATAACCAATAAACTTTTCTTTTAAATGATGGAATTGATAAAAGAAATAAGAAAAAGTATAAACAGTTTTGTTTTGTTTTGTTTTTACCTGGTCTTATTTGAAAAGCTTTTATTTCATCTTTCAGTTTCTGTAATGTATCTTTATCTGAAAAAATTAAATCATAAATAATAAAATATTTCTTTGAAACATAAACTGAAAACTTTTCTTTTATTAGAATTAAGAAAAGAAGTTACTTTTACACTTGATGCCAATAACTGTTGGACGGACAAGTTTTAAAGTCTCTAACTTAATTATCCAGATTACAATTATCAATTATAATTTAACTAGTGAGAAAATAAATATGCACAAATTTTATTCAAGAATAAAAAAGACAGTTACATGAAAATTTGAAAATTTTAATAAATATTTTTTTCAATTCAGAAAAAAGATGTAGTTATATTTTCAATACTTCTTTTAAAAAATGAAAACAAGTAAATATTGAGATAACAATAATTCTTAATCAAAAACAAAAAAATTTTAGTTAGAAACAATTTTTGAACAAAAAACAATTTTTAATCAAAGAAACAATTTTTCTAATTAAAAAACCAAAACCTTTTTTAAGAGTTTCAAAAATTGTTTCAGTTTTGATTTCTATTTACAATTTAGATGACAAGAAAATTAAAGAAAAAAAATCTTAGATTGAATTTTCGACCTTCCAATTGTAATATGCATCAGATATTGTTGTTATAAGGTTAATGGGAAAAAAAGGAAATTTAATAACTGAGTTACCAATCAATATGTTTAAAATTCTTAAAAGTCTAAACAAAAACACAAAAATTCGAGATATTTTAGTCCACTAAAAAAGAGAAAAAAAAAACTACATAGTCAGTTTTCAAACCTTTCAACAAGATTAGAAAAATTTTAATTTTGAGACAAATAAATATTAGATACAAAAAACATTATTTTTAATTAAAACCAATAAAACAAAATAAGTGTGTACCTTCTGGAATGAGATCCTTGTGTGTAGCAACCACAAGAATAGGACAGTCAGGGGCCTGAGCATGAATATTAGCCAGCCAGCATTTGAGTATTTCAATGTTGTTGCATCTAGCATCATACACAACCTAGAGAAAAAATAAACACCAAGTCTTTTACGGCTTTTCCTTCTACTCATCTTCAATGATTGATATTCATATTACGAGGAAAAACAAGTTATTCAAATAAAAAAATACATTTAGTTTTACATTTATTCAGAATGTACAGAGTTGAGCATCAAATATACGCAGTGGTGTGCTTAACATGACAGACCAGATTTAAAACTTCAATAATTTTGTTTCCTTTCAACTGATTTCATTGAAACTTTACAAATATAATTACAGAATTTAATTAATATATTTCTGTACATTTTAACTATAAGTCTCTTTGCAGTAATAAACTGTAAATGTATTTTAAAAAAAAGCTATTCTGTTAAACTGCAAGTGAATTAAAGAGTTTGATTGAAAATGATAGAATTGCTGTCATGTCAAAGTGCACAAATAAGTGCAGGGAATCTACAGCATTATTAGATGAAAGTATACGAGTTCAAATCCCAATCAAAATGATTGCATTCACCTTAAAATGGCCTTGTGCCTAACTTGGTACTAGGTGCTCACCAAGTGTATATGTTATTAGATGAAAAACTCTGCATTTTATCACATAATATAATTTTATTAATTCCATCTGTACAACTATAATTTTGGCTGATGTATTATTGAGCCTTTTTCAACTTAGATTCCAAAATCTACAAATAACTAAAATATAGACACATGGAAATGCATTAAATGTATGTTTATTAAATTGTTTTCTCTTCGTAAATGCAAACCTACCAAATAAATAGCTTGGTTTGATAAAAAGCATTGGTGAGTGCTGTAGAATTCTTCTTGTCCAGCAAAATCCCAGGTGCTTATTGTGTATTCCACACACTGTCCTTTTCTTTTGTGGTGGAATCTGAAATAGTGAGCGGTGAAACAGGCCTGTAGACGGATTGCAAAATTATTTTATGTATGCTCTCAATATTGCTTAAGTCGATTGAGCAATCTGAAGGTTTTTTTATTTGATATGACTATAAATCAAAGCCCCTGTTGACAAGTGGCCAGGCACTCTAAAATAAAATCAGTAGTAAAGACTATTATTTTGACAAGTTGACTGGTAAGTCAGTGGTAAAGTGGTACGTCAAGTCACATTGGACACATTGGTTCCCCACCATATCATCAAAGTTAAGCAATGTTGAGCAAGGTCAGTAATTAGAAGGGTGGCTATTTAAGAATATAGGTACCATATCATGTGCCAGAACAGTAAAGGTGAAGCATTGGCAAAAACATAGGCTCTGGAATTGTATAACACAAGTTCAAATCCAAGTCTAAACCATTGCCTTTACCTTAAGTTGCTTGATTACTAATTATTACAAAACAAAAAATCCAGCATTAAAGATCTCATGAAGAATATTTTAGATCAATAAATTAAAATTTCCTCTACTGATATAGCAATTCATCTTTCCACAAATATTATAGTGCTTGTTCAATATTACCAGGCTTATTGTTAACAAAGCTGCCTAAACGCATAATTATTTTATATCGTTAAACTGTTCTACAGAACATCTATTGTTTAAGAAGAAATACACATAGCGACCGCCTCATTATTCAAAATAAAAGAAGCCCAGATATTTAAAATGACTCTTACTTCCAATCTTTTACATGTATGCCTACAGTGGCTGTTGTTGTTGTTGGCCCTTTTTCTTGCATCAAACTCCGAAGTAATGTTGTCTTACCATGACCACCATAACCGACTACCATCATTTTCATCCGATAGTAACTTTGAGCCTGAAAAACAAAATACAAATCCAAAAAAATGAGTCCAGTTTCTAGAATTTACTAAACAAATATTCTTTTGTTTTCCTTGAAACTAAAAATAAAATAGAAACGCCTTTTTAAAAAAAGAAAAGATTGAAAAGAAAAATATATGCAAATTACTTGTGTGAATTGATGTTTATCATCAAGGGATGAGTTTTGATTATTAACATTAATTCAAGTTATTTTGACTTCTAGTCAGATCTTCAATGTTTTATTTACAAATCCGAATTTATAAAATGATCAAAATAGTTTCCGTCAAAGATTATTTTAGCATTCTTGAAATTTAAAAATAAACCTACTTTTTGGACATTTTTACTTGTTATAACTGTATACCAACTTTATATTCAACCTGTATAAGTTCCAACTCATAGTTTATCTGGGGGTAAGAAATACACTAAATAAATCATAATTATAATATCACTTGTTCTATTTATCTGTCTGTCAGTCTAAAGCCTTTCAAAATTGTTTATAAAAATCAATGTTGCGAAGATAGAGAATTACCATAATTTATTTACCTTTTTCAATTTATGATTGAGGTACAAAATAAGATCACAAACTCTTCCTTTTAACAAGCGAATGTTCAAAGAAATTTCCAATCCATTTAGGGGCATCTAAAAAAATTAAGATAAAATTACTATATGTAATCATTGAATTACAATTTACTGAGATTTCATCACCTACGATTTAATCACCTGACTGCTAATCACAGACATTAAATACTATACATTTAATCACATAGTTGTTTTTATCACTTAGACACTTTAGCAAAATGCAGAGACATTTAATCACGCTCTCAAGAAAAAAAAGTGCTAAAGTAAAAACATCAAAAATAAGTGTTTATTTAGGTGATATTATTTATGCGATTATGTTTTTAATACATCAAATTTTTAGAGCGTCTGTGACAATTTATGGGTTATTTTTACAAGAGATTAAAATCAATAGGGTTTTGATTTTTTTTACCTAATCACTTTTTCTTGGCGTAGTGTGAGATTTTAGTGTATTTGCATCAAATTGCTTACATAAATACTTATTTTAGCAAAACTGCATTGGTGCAAAATATCCACGTGATAAAAAAAACTATGTGATTAAATGTCTAGTGATTAAATTTCCGTGATCAACAATTGGATGAATAAATGTTAGGTGATGATATGTTTGTACATCACATAATAGATTTACAATAAATTTGATCGAAAAAAGAAGAAAAAAAAAAACAAAGAAAATTTATTGTATTTAATGCTTTTTTCAAACTAAATTCATTTCTAATGCGTTTTTTTTAAACTAAATTGATTTCTAATGCTTTTTTTTATACTGAATTCATTTCTAATGCTTTTTTTTATATCAAATTCATTTCTATTGCTTTTTTTATATTAAATTCATTTCTAATGCTTTTTTTATATTAAATTAATTTCTAATGCTTTTTTTATACTGAATTCACTTTTAATGCTTTTTTTTATACTAAAATCATTTCAAATGCTTTTTTTATACTAAAATCATTTCTAATATCTTTTTTTATACTAAAATAATTTCTAATATCTTTTTAATACTAAATTCATTTCTAATGCCATTTTTTATACTAAATTCATTTCTAATGCCATTTTTTATACTAAATTCATTTCTAATGCCATTTTTTATACTAAAATCATTTCTAATGCCATTTTTTATACTAAAATCATTTCTAATGCCTTTTTTTATACTAAATTCATTACTAACGCTTTTTTTTATAATAAATTCATTTATAATTTCTTTTTTGTCATAAACAATAAAGTTTGAAGCCCGACCGTATATATATATATATATCATACTCACCCTTTACGGAGTGCTTTATCATTGATGATATGGTCTAAAGTCTCAATCAGAATATGTCCAACAAGACGGCTGTCAGAATTCGCCTTTTCAGTCAAGCAAGGAACAATGGTGTTCATATTTTGAATGATATAACTAATCATTTCTCCTTTATACATGGTGAACTGCAGCTCTCCATGTGTGCGTGCTCCCTCTTGACGAGTGCCAAGGGGGCTCTTGTTAAATATAACATTCATGAAGACTTTTAACTGAAATTAGAAAATATCAAAAATTCAGAGCAATATTTTTGTTTTTTGAACAGAAGAGGATGTCTAGTTAGGCACAAGGCCAGTTTTGTATATCTATTTGATAGAAAAATAGGAAAGTAAATTCCAACGATATGTGATAGAAAATCATTAGAAAAAACGTACAGTCAATTCGCGTTGGTAAACCCCCAACCTCAAGGACCTTTTTTGGGCTATTGAAATCAGTGTTGCCCTTTACATAGATGAGATACTCTCTCGAGTTAACGAGCCCCATCTGCCCGAGTCGGGTAGAGGTAGATGCAATGGTTTCAACTGGGGTTTGAACTCGTGTAATATGATTCCATAGTCCAAGCTTCTACCAATGCTCCACCTCATCGCCCAAGATAGAATGGTTTCAACTGGGGTTTGAACTCGTGTAATATGATTCCATAGTCCGAGCTTTTACCAATTCTCCACCTCATCGCCCAAGATAGAATGGTTTTAACTGGGATTTGAACTCGTATAATACGATTCCATAGTCCAAGCTTTTACCAATGCTCCATCTTGCCGCCCAAGATAGAATGGTTTCAACTGGGGTTTGAACTCGTGTAATATGATTCCATAGTCTGAGCTTTTACCAATTATTTCTGGTAAGAATAGGGCAAGATAAATCCAATTATATGAGAAAGGATAAAAAGAAGTATATAAAATCAAAATGGCTACTTACAGGAAGATATAAATTCAAAGCCAGTTTCAACATAGTCCGGGTTAATTCAATTTCCATGGGAGTCAAAATGGCAGATTTTACCATTTTATTATTTGATTCGTAAACAATAGACTGAAAATAAAAAAAAAGAAATCTTTTTAAGTTTTATCCCAAGGCGAGCGAAGCGATCCTTTAGGTAGTGAAGGCTTTCGGTTACGTATGTTCCTTATAGACTCTGAG
>JAUZSX010301237.1:0-27527 GCA_034780655.1 Idiosepius hallami | reverse complement strand
TGAGAATGAGTTGATACACTCGAAATATTACACAATAAAATATTTATGCATCATTTATGCCTTTTAAAAAATCTTATTTTAAAAAAAATATCATTATCACACTTGAAATATAGACCTATTAACCAATCTCTCTTTCTTTCTCCCTACATCTATTTGTATATGTATTTTAGGGACCTAAGGCTCTCTAGGGGCCACACAAGGCTCCTTGGCTGGCCCGTTTGTAAGATTTTCGAAATGGTGGCTATTTTTCTATTGACAGTTTTTTATTGAAAAAAAAAAAAATTAATAATAATTTTTTCATGTCCTTTTTTTTCATCAACAAACCTCATCTGCCTGAGGCTGTTGCAGTGAAAGTAATGGTTTTGACTAGAATTTGAACTTGCGTGATATGATTCCAGAGCCCGAGCTTTTCCAATATTCCACCGTTGCTATACTAATTTCGATAATAATATAAATCACTACTAAGTGATATTCATAATTCTGATAATTTTTCTTTTTTATAAAAACATTTTTTTTTCTTATTTTAAATTAATTTTAAACTGAAACATTTTTGGTGACCAACAAAAATGTCAGTAAACAACATTTTTGTGGGGGGCTTTCTAAGTTATAAAAATGTTATTCATTTTGATCTATTCCCAAATTGTGTTTATATTCCATTGATATTGTTTTTTTTTTTCCCTTGTATAATTTATATGCTCTATAACATAATTGTTTAATTTAATTTAATTCATTTATTGCAGAGGTTCTAATTTATCTCATAGGAATGACCTGATTTCCGGCTCATCTCAATTTCCCGTACTCCATCGTCCTATGCAACTGAATTAAAAATTTAAATGCTGGATGGAAGTTGTTAAGCTTTTTTCTTTTTTTACTGAGATTAACTGTTGAAAAGAATAAAGATATGAAAAATATAAATATTGTATTTTCTCTTGTTTTTAAAAATTTATTTTATTTTTTTATTTTATGCTACGATTTGGTTTCATCATTATTTTGAGGAATTACGAGGATCGTTCCAAAAGTAATGCCTATGCTTTTTCTTTTTTTATTCTGCCCAAATGGATCAGCAAGTCAAAGTCTACACCTTCTGTCTGAAGATTAATTTTTGATCTCACTGCTGGTCATTGTAGATGTTTTCTTCTTAAGCAGTCCTTCATTTCTGAAGATGTCTATTCCAGGGAGTGGTGCCCTCTTCTCTGGTGCTGCTGTAGTCCCCATGTAGAGACCTCTTGTCACAGAGAACACACATGTGCATGCCACGCAAGTGACGTTGCTGATAGGATATGTCCTCCAATTTTATATGGATAATTTTTTTCCATTTTGGAGGCTCTCACACCAGTTACCTCTGTCAAGGGCCAGCTGCTCCCAATTCTTCACTTCAATATGTATTGCTCTCAAGTGTCTTTTAATTATTAAAAGATATTATAGTAGATGAACCATCATGAGGTCAAAGAAACTTCTTTGCTTTACAGACGGAGGAATAAGGGTGTAACCAAGCGAAAGTTGTTTTGGTTTTACCTTAGACTGGAATTGAAAATTCGTCAGAAAAAGACATAGAAAAATATTTTGATGTGAGCATCATCGTTATTCAACTGCAACTTTCCCCTCCTACTAGCCCATGTCCAGGGTTAACATAACTGAATGACTGGAATTTGAACTCATATATTATGATTCCAAAGTCCTGAGTGCTTCACTGTATGCCAAGTGGACTATTTGCCCCAATGCCTGAAAAGAAAGCTATATTTTTTTGTCTACGCAATATCAAAACAATGGCTAAATTTTTGTTTTAGAATCGTCATCAGCACATAATTGGTATAACCCAGATATAAGAGAGTTGTCAGGACCGGAGAAAAAAATTCTTATATCCAGGTTTCTCTCATATCTGTGTTTTGTTTGGGTAAGTATACAATAACACAGGCTCTATTTTGTGACAAGAGAAAGTCGCTCTTATATCCGTGTTTCTCTTATATCTGGGTTACATTTTATTTACAAGCCATCTTGGAATATATTAAGTCAAATACAAACTGAAATTATGGCAGTTTCCGTAGAAAGAAAATAAACTCTTGGAATTGCAACAAAACAGATCAAAATGAGCACAAAAAGAGAACCAAAGCAACCCCTGATCAAGCCTGAGAAATATTAATAATTTGATAAATAATCATTTATAATAGATTATTTATTGAATTTAATATTGTTTTTATAACAGTTTAAAAAGTTAATAGAAATTAGCTGAAAAATTGCCAATATATAGAAAGAGTTTTCTTTTTAATGTGATGAATTGGTTTTACAAAAGATAAAACTATAGTTGAGGTGTAAAATAATGTTTTTTTATCCTAGTAATAGCATCCACCTAAATTCTGAAATAAAAAAGCAGAATGTATTTATCTTTAAACGAAAAAAGTGCCTATTGTTGTCGTTGAGCTGGAAGACCTACCGTCGTTATAGAGATTTTAGTTTCAGACTATCCTGAAACTCCCAGTCCTCACACTAGGGGGTAACTCTAACAAAGAACATTTCTTTAGCATGGTCGGACGGAGTTAGGGAGTTTGAATGCTTTATGCATTCGTCAACTGATCATACTAAAAAATGACCACCCCACCAGCCTCACACACACACGACATTATGGTCACCCATTTTAGTACTGAATATGCTCTACGTTGCTTAAGTTCGGTGATCCAGCGGGAACCGATGTCTCTAACATGACTTGACCGTGCCAGTACCTGTTGTTGTCTTGCAGTCGTTTTTAATGTTTACACTGACTAAGAAACCTATTTTTAATCGCGTCTATTTTTAATCTCGTCGGTGGAATGAATTTCTTAAGGCCTACTTAACACATCCTACACCGGTAAAAGAAAATTTACACCGCTGTCGCTTGTTTTCATCGTTTTCTGCAAGTGTTTTAAACAACGTGATAATTAAAGTAAAAGTGCGTAATGGCCAAGAAAACACTTTACAAATAATTATTGATACAAAATTCTACAAATAAGTGGACTAATTCTATTCCATACTAATATTAATAAGCAGAATACTTTGTATTATCTTTTTATTATTTAATTTATTTCTTCACTTTAAAAGGTGAAAACAATTTTAAAAAACGGACTTGGTTGGACTGTTTTTATTATTGCTAAAATAAAAATAAATATGTTGAGCTGTCGGTCTCCTTCTTGTATTCGTTTAATGTTCCGCAATTGTTTACGTTGTGCGCAGAGGAAACCCACAACTTCGAATGTAACGGTAATGCTGACTTCTAGAAACCAGCATGCAAAGAATCTTTTTCTCGGGCCACAAGGCCACCACCACCACTGCCAGGGGACGATAGAGAGAAGGATACCAATTTTATGGAATACTGTGACTGCGACAGCAAGTCCTCCACCAACAATTCTACAGCAGAGATGGTAAGAAAAATAAAAGAAAAACACTTTTTTTTTTACTTTTTAAAACTTTTTTTTTTCCATTATTTATATTTTCTTTCTTTTTTTGCTGTTATCAAATAAAACTTTAGAAAATGGTTTCATAAAAAAGTATTTTCTATTTTAATTACGAAAATATTTTCATGGTGGAGTTGGAGTTTGTTGAATTTAATTTATAATCTTTAAAAATGAAAGTAGGTAAACTTTGGAACTTCAAAATAAGTTTCATAAATAAAACAAAAACTTGTTTGTTGGTTTTTTAGATTGTTTGTTGGTGCTTCTTGAGCTTCTGGTTTCGTAATGAATGAATGCTCTCCATTTTCCACACATTCTTCACACCTATTTTTGTTATTCTTTCTTGCGTTTTTGTTTTTATTATGGCCCGTCTCGAGGCTTCCGCACCAGCCAGGTGTCGTGTCTTCAAAAATGAAGGAAAAGACGTTTTTGTTGATAACTGGGTGTTATTGCTATTGTTTGTTGTAGTAAACTTAGAGTTTATTTAGACTATATAAGCCACTCTCGCCAATGATAATTTAGATGACTTTAAAAGGGTGTGATGTTTCCATGTTCACACACACCAGTGAGTGCAACTGCAACACAGACAGAGCACAGTCAACACCACAACAACACTGAACTGGCACCACACCACACCACACCACACCACCACCACCACACTAACCAACCACGCGGGCCGGCAGCGCGACCAACCTACTTAGTAACATATTTCTCACTTTTCACTTCCACTTGATCTATTGCTCTTTGCTTTAAGAAGAATGCCAAAAACTCTAAAAAACCAGTATTCATTTTTTATGCTTTTACACTATATAGAATATCATTTTCGAGAGCTTTTTTTAAAAGTTTTTATTGTTAAAAGTAGGTCTAGTTCATTTTTGTGCCCTTCCTTGACATCCAAATTGGTTTGACTAAAAATTTTGAATGTCAGTGAAAATTTAATGACTTTCATTCATAGTTTTTCAAGGAAAACAAATTTGAACTCGTTATCAAATAAGAATGTTGCTATTATTTCCCCACGTTATATTTTTTTATACGTGTTTTCGGGTGGCACCCCTACTCCCTATATCTAAGGAACTGCTCTTGACGTCACATCTGCTTACGGTTTCAATTTTTAGAAGTTGGTACTGGGAGAGTATGGTCTTACCAGTTGAGCAGAGATACTGCTTATATTAATCTCTAATGTATTTTTAGTTAATACATATTTTGTTATTGATCTGTGTTCCTCTTGTTATTTGTTTAACCCTTTACAACACAACAACATTAAGCAATACCAAATCTGAAGAAACTATTTTTGAGGTTGATAATGGTTGTAGTGACAAAGTGCATATTAGCAATATAATTCTTAAGTAGATTTAAAATGACCATTTGGAATTATTGGCAAATAAAGAAGGAAATGAGTGATTATGTTTAAAAGTGAACAAGAAGACAAAATATACTTAAAACTGAAATTTTCATTTAGATTCTGTAGGAGTGAATCCAAATGATCCTCAATCTAGATTTCAAAAAATTAGGCCAAAAATCATACTAATCTACCTATCTACACAATCACTTTGACCCTTTCTTTTCCACCTTGTAGATCTCAACTTAATTCCAAGAACTGCTTTCCTAAAATCCCTCATTTCTCTTTCTCTCCCACTCCTCCTCTCTCTCTGACCAATCCCTGACTGGCTAGCTGAAAGGCTAGTGAGTACCCCTTGAATATCCCAACCATTTACATGTGTGTATTGCCAGTGGGCAATTTGACTCATTGTGTAAAAATAAAAAAAATAAAAATAAAAGAACACTGCAACCTGAAAAAAAAATATTACGATTCCTTTTTGTTTTTTTCATAGTTACAAGATGACTCATGCTCCAGATACTGTGAATCCTCCTAGCAAAGTGAAACGGTACCTTGTTGATAACTGTGTGCGTTTTGCAGAATGGTATGAGCAATTCTTAGAAAGACGTTATCCAAAAGTCTTTCATGTTTACAAGATATTTAAAATTGGTAAGCATAACTTTTATATTTTTGAGTTTGTCTTATTCTAGGGCTTGAATAAGGTTTTGGTCAGTTTTCTTGATACATATATATTTGTAGTGGAACAGAATGAAAAGAAATTAATACAATTCATATAAAATAGTAAAATTGATAACATTGATTGAACACAAAACATTAGAACAAATCCTGAAATAGATGAAAAATCAGATAAAAACAATCAGTTTTATGGAAAGTTATTTCAAATGCCGTTAGAAAAGAATTGCTGGTGTAAGCTTGGGTATCATTAGTTAATTTATTATTAACTTAAGCATTGGTTTATTATACTCTTTGCATTCTGGATTCATGCAGCAATTGGTTAACATTTATATTTGAAGTTGAAATTAGGTAGAATGAGTAAATGGGGGTACATTTGCTAGTGACATTTTAGATATTGTTGTAAAGTAAGTTGGTTAGTTAGAATAAATACAAGAAGATGTCTGAACAGTGTAACAATAAGTGTATCCTATTCATTCATATCGTGCCGGTAACCATCACATCCCTTAGGTCCACACCAGAGCAAGGCACACTAAGTGGACAGTATGTGAGCAGGTGAGTGATGTACTGCTCAGCAGCGCCACATGGGCAAACTGGAGTCTAGAGATTTCAGAGGTGGTAAAAGGATAGACCCTCGGCCTTGGAGATGGCATCAATATTTAAAGTGTATTCCAATAAATTCATAGATATAGGAGTTGAGTGTACCCACCACTCCACTGTAAAAAAAAGTTACGGCTATCACTTGCCGGGCCCCATCTGCTGACTGCTTTTATTACCAGTTCTTGACTACCTCTTTGTAGTGCACTATCATCTGTTTTTGTTCGGAAATCAAGTTATTTCTAATCACAAAAATAACAGCTGATTATTATTTATATTTAATGATCTAAATAGTTGACATGCTATAAAAAACAACAACAACAATCCAAACCAAATATTACAAAAAAAACTGGAGATTGATTTCCAACTATTTATAATTTATCATTCAAACACGGAAGTGTTTGAATAATATGGTTAAGTCTTACTTTTGCTTGTTTTCAACCACTTTGCACCTTAATTACTCATTCATTTCTCAACCAAATTTAAAAAAAATTTTACACTTAAAATATTGCAGAATTAAGAATTCATATATAATGTTTTAATAGAATTTAGAAAAAAATTCTTAATGCTGCAATATTTTAAGTTATAAATTTATTACATTTTTTTACTAGAATAATATCTTGTCCTTTTCTTTTCAAGTTTTAACAAGTTCTTTTACTTTTCTAAGTTTAATCTTAACTATATTACTTTTCGTGCTCACATTTTTCTATTTAATTTAATAATGTATAGAATAAATTTAAATTGTGTGCTTTTTTTTCATTTCTTTATTTAATAATGTATGAAATAAATTTTAATTACATACTTTTTAAAATTTTCTCTCAGGAATAAGTGACTTCATTACGGACACAAAACTGTATTACAATGTCACCACAGAACTTTGGACTGGGAAAAGCCTTAATGATTTTACTAGGAAAGAACTTGAAGTATATAGACAGGTAAGTATCTATATGTGTTCCAACACATGCAAATATGTTTTCTGTATATTAAAGCTGCAGCTGATTACATAAAGTATTCAGACATGAAGAAAGCTTTTAAATCAGAAATTTAGCTGTTAAGAGCTCAAAGTTGAAAGATTGTGACGTCTCAACTAAACTACTCTGCCAATTTTGAGGCTAAATACTTGAAATTTGATATATGGGTTATTTAGGACTCAGGGAACACATTCTAATTTGTTTTGAGCTGGGAAAATAGCTGCACATGGTAAAAACTTGAATATCAGTTATGTATTTTGATAGTAAATACTAATTCTAATGCAGTTTGATGTTAAATGTCATTTCTAATGCATTTTAATAGTAAATATAGCTTTTAATTGAATATTAATAATATTATTTCTAGTAGATCTTTACATCTTTAATAAATATTCTTGTTGTTATGTATATATTTTCCGAGTAGATTTAACAAAAATTATAATGATAAAATAATTGGAAAAGCTATTTTAAGTCAGTTTTGATATTAACAAACTTTGGGTTTTATCTTTGTAACCTATTTTAATGTGAGGCCCATGTATCTATTATGACAAGATGATCTTTTATTTATTTCAGTATCCAAAAGATGTGTGGAAAGTATCTCCAGTTTTGATTATATCAGCTCTACCTTTTGCTAATTACATTGTTTTCCCGATAGCGTAAGTAAATAATACTTTTGTGTCTCTTTTAGTGAAAAGATCTTTATCTAATGTTGATCCGGCATTCCAGAATAAGACGGAAAAATATAATTGGTATTTATGCAGTAGAGGAACGAATTTTTGGGTTGTTTAAAAAATGGAATGGAAATTGTTAATGTAGTGCCACAAACAGAAAATTGAAATAACTGTTAATTGACTTAATGTTTTAATGAAAATTTCAATTTTTTTTTACGCACAAAATAAAACTATTATTAATTAATTATTGGGTCTGTATGATTCTGCACACTGTGTGAACAACTGTTCGTTTTTTTAAAAAGTGATACGTGTTGCTTACTTTCTTCTTTCGTTTGTTAATAAAAATTGTTTTGTTTAGATATTCTTTGGTGTTATTGTTAAAACATTAAGTCGATTAACAGTTACTTCCATTTTCCATTGTGGCACTGCCTAAGAATTTCCATTCCATTTTTTAAACAACCCGAAATTCGTTCCTCTTCTGCATTAATACCATATAGTTATACTTAAATGCATAGGTGTTTTTCTTTTCAATATTTTTAATTCAATTCTTTCTTGTTTTCTTACTAGAAACTTAATCGTAGAATCAAGCTTCTTAATAGAATGTGTCTGAATAATATTCTGCCCACGTATACTAAAAACTTAAAATGCATAGATGTGTATATGTGGGTGCATTATTGAAAAAAAGACAACAATTTTAAAAATTTATTTTCTTCCTTTTCTCAAGGTACATGTATCCTAAGTGGTTTCTGTCACCTCAGTTCTGGACTAAGAAACAAAAAGATGCAATCTGGGGTGAACAGCTTGCTAAGCGTCTTGGTCATTGTAGAATTGTTTTACGCAACCTTCGTGCTAGGCATACACATATGGATGATGATCATCCTCTTCAACAAAATCTTAAGAATGCATTAAACAAGGTAATAAGTTTTTTTGTAGATGTTTATCTTTAAAAATATTATAATGAATGCGTAATTGGATATTTTTATTAATAACTAGAAGTATTACCTTTTTTTTCTCCTGGGCGCTTGGACTTGCCAATTAAGTAATTAATGAAGTGTTTTATATTGGAAAGCAGTTGATGCTTTTTCAATATTTGATTAATTTCCAATGTTTTTTATTGTGGTCTATATTTTTAGAAATAGTTAAAAAAATAATATTTGTTGAGTAAAATTCTTTTGGGACACCCTAATAGATATGTTTTATCATTTTTCGAATAAATATGTTTTATCATTTTTAGAATTAAATGGTTCATTATTTGCATAACGTCATAGATACAATCTTTTTATAAAAATGTACAATTTTTTAAATGCTATTTTTTTCCTGTTTTCAGATAAATGATTTTTAAACTATAAAAAGGTCTTTACAAGTCTTTACAAGAATCCCTAAGTTAATAATAATAATAATCATTAGAAACATTTTTTTTGTTTCCAGATTCGACATTTTCAGAACTTAAGTATATTGGAAATCCTTGAACTGAAGCCTTTGTTTGAAGATTACCCATGTCATCTCGAAAAAATTTCAATTGCTTATGTAGTAAGTAAATGATTCAACTTCAAAAGATCAATATGTATATCATAAATTGGTTGTAGCATTGCTGTAAATAAAGTCTTTTAATTTCTTAAGATTCTTCAATACATGTGTCAGAAATGCAATATGTAATTATTTCAATAGATAAAACTGGTAAGGGGAGTAACTCTTGTTATCTTGCACCCCTGTTAAATCATGACCTTCACAGCATAACAAAATTCAGATTTATAATCATATTTATAATAATAGATACCATTTATTCAGTTACACACACACACACACACATATATATATATATATTTTGCAGATATTTTGCTCAAGCCATCAAGGTTGATATGCCATAAAAAAACAAAAAATCAAAACCTAATCCATGGAAGTCGATTGTCATTATTTCATAAGCTGCAAATTATTATAATAATTTTGAATATTAATCTATGTTGAATTCTATTGGTTTATTTTGCCTGAGGTCAGAATTGACATTGTATTCTTCAAGGAATTCTCATTTTGAAATTTGATAAACTTTTTCTTTTTTAACCTATTAACTTTTTCTTTTTTAACCTATCAACCTCTATAGTGTTATTTAGAATCTTCAGATCTTCTGTTAAATTTTTTGTTCTTTCAGGAATTTAAAGATATTTTCTGTATCATTGTATTCAAATATATTATTTATGTTATTAGTTTTTGAAAAGGTTCTTTCTGGTTTCAGATCTGATAAATTTTTAGTTCTTTTAGGAATTTAAAGGTATACTCTGCCTTCCATATTTGCTGAAATAAAGATGTGAACATAAATCCAAACAATCCAAATAATATTCCTTGTCATGTTTTGTCTGATGTTCATTTTTCTACCTTGCAGCGTCAACTTGCCAAATCTAATGGTTTGCCTTTGAGACGATCCACATTGACCGAGGCTACTCTTGTTGCACACTATACAGATCTCGCTCTGGAAAGAGAAGGTATAGAAAACTTGAGTGATGATGAACTTGCAAAGGTAAGAATTTTAAATGTGTATTCATTTTTTCTTTATAGCAAAACTGCATATTTTGATAAAGCTTCTGAAAATATTCTATAAGATTAATAACATTTGTATATAGGAATATACATTTCGTCAACTTCCATCTGTATATAATTCAATAATGATAGATTTTCTATGTCTAACTTTAAGAGATAACTTTGAATCTTGGTCAAAGGAAGAAAGAGATAATTGTTGAGTAGGGAAAGTAATTATCTTTATCCACTGATGGACTAAAGTAATTATTTTTAACCACTGAATAATTCAAAATTTTTTAGAATTTTTTTGTTAAAATATTGTTTCTTCTTCTTCTCCTCCTTCTTTTGCAACTACTACAAAGGCAGCCTTATGACTGACAAACAATTTAGAAAGATATTTCTTCACAAGTACTTACAGTGACACTGTTGCTACTCAAAACTTTCTAGCCTCTCTTGACTAGTGTTGAAGTCTGTCTGCGTTCCTTCTTTGTTTTGAGGTTGCACATGCATTCTTTCATTCATGTAACCGCTGTCATAAAGTTTGCCTCATCACGTATTTTTTATAGAAACATTTCTGGAATTTTATACAAATTTCTCCTCAGAAAAAGGGGTCTGAAATTGTAATAAGGTTTGAATGTTATTAAATAAGGCAAACCAAAATCATCACTCCTGTTTGTGATAAAAAACAAAACAAAACAAGAATCAAAACAAGTGTATGTCATTAAATACATAGTTATAGCAGTTAAGTAGATCTAAGAACCATCAGTTGCCAAGTCCCAATTGCTGACTGCTTTTGTCAGCAGTTTCTTACTACCCGGAAGTGATGATGTGATACAGTCCAATAGTCTATCTGCCTGCATTAGGGGTGTTACCCCAACAGTAACAAAAATTAGTTTTAAGAATTTAGACAAAGTAATCTGTAATTTTTAAACAATCATGATGTTAAATCTATATCTAAGATTTTTTTTCTTTTTAAAATTGAATTAATTTATGTTATAAATTTTTGCATTTCTTTGAAGGCATGCTATGCTCGATCACTAAATCCTGTTGGTGTCTCTCGGAGGGAACAAATACATCACCTTAACCAGTGGGTAGCAGTAACCAAAACTATTGATGGTAAGTCAGTCTAATTGATTAATTTCATATTTTGTTATGTTCATAAAAATATGGCTTCATTGTTTACATTTATTTGTGAAAATATCTTTTTAACAAGGTAAATGAAATTCAAATGAGACCTAATTTATTATGATTATAAAGTAAGCAGGCTATACTGGCTAAAATCAAGGATCAGTCAAAATCAATTTAAAGTGTTTGATATATATATGTACATCGTGATTAACCGAAGGAAATACTCTTTAAGGCACTGAGAAGGCTTTTTTAATGTCAGTAAAATTGAAGAAATTTTTTTTTCTTTGTTGAATTAGCATCTATTTTGATTTCCATTTTAACTGAAAAATTTAAAGTTGAATTGTTTTAATGTTCACACTGGTTTCTTTATAAATAATTTTGATGTTAACATCGATTCCCCTTCTCTGCTTTTCTTAAAAGAAACATCATTAACAGAACTCTTTGCTTAAAACTTAAAAAAAAAAAAAAAGATAATGAATTTAATTCTTTACTTTTATTGCTAAAAAAATCCCCCGTAATTCTTTTATTTTCTCAAATAAGGGAAAAAAAGCTTTTCAGTTTATTATTATATCTTTAGAAAGATTGGAAATTTGGTTTTAGAACAAACAACGGTAACCTCCCTTGATTTAAAGTTATTTCCCTTGAATAATTTTACAGCAACCTTTGTGAATTTGTGAGATTCAGAAACCTTTCTTAGTTTGTCCTAGAAAAAATGTGGATAATCTTTTTTAGATCAATGAGACTTAGTAGCCATTACTAATCATAGTTTGTTTTCTATTGGAGTATGAAAAAATTTCAATATGCAAAAATGGATTAAATATATGAAAAAAAAAACAACACTTTAGTTATAATCGATGACATGATTATCAAGTAATGAAAATGAAAAAAATTGTTAAAAGATATTTCAATATAGTTTGTGAAATTTTCAAAATATGCCCCAAGGAAAATTGTAAAGTTATAATAATGAATATATACTTATGTTAAATGCATCAAATTAAAAAAAAATACTAAATAAAAAGAACGTAGTCAAGATATTCAATTTGTATTAAGCTCCATGGACTTACTGATTGTTTTGGATTTTTTTATTATTCAATGATTTGAAAAAATTCATAAGTGTGTATTAGTGTTTGTGTGTATATATATATATTTAATATAATGTACTTCTTTGAAAGTGAAAGTTGGTTATGTATTGCTCTTACTTTATAATGATTTGGTTGTGTGAGTTGTATTATCGTCTTTCATGTGAAGTTAGCAAGATTTGTTGGAATCAGGAACCAATTTGAAATGGTAAAAGCCATTGTTATAGAAAATTGTTTGGTTGCAAGAAAAAAATATAGACAAGTAAATTAAATATATTTTATTTTCAATAAATCAAGGTAAGTTTGAGTCTCTCAAAGAAGAGCCAGTCGACAGATAATCTATTTGTGTCTGAGGATAACCACATAAAAATATTTGATTTATTATAGCTCTGATTTAGTCAATAAATTCTATTTTTGATCATATGATGTGTTTACTGCTACATCCGTGCAATTTTGGTGCGGCAATCTGGGAGTGACATTCTGGGTTTGGTTGGGGTGAATGCCCACGTAAACTTTTTTTAACCATGAGGATTTCTAACAAAGTGCTATACAGTAAATTGAGTGAGACCTGTTCGTCTTTACAGGTCTCACTATGATAAAACAAAACTATAACATAAAATGCATCTGACTTGACTGTTTTTTTTTCTCTTTGAACTCAAATTTGAGGTTTTAATAAAATTTTCTCACATCTTTTTGGGAAGATCTTTACCAAGATAAACCATAGAGGTTGATAGGTAAAAAAAAGCTCTTATTGGGCTGATTTTTGTTTGTGATATTAAATGTTAAAGTGTTATGTATTGTGTTTTTAACTACATCCATTTATTTTAGCTATTAGAAGTTTTTTTTAATTTTACCACTCCCTAAAAATTGTGTAACGGAAATGTGTAATCATGTATTGTTATTTGAAATATAAGTTATAGAAGTGTAAAATTAATTTATAGCTTATTATTGTTACATGTTTTTCTACTAAGCTATTTTTTTTTTTGCTGAAAATATTATAAAATAATCAACAGGTATATTTAATCATAGAAGTTAGTTGCTGATTAAGAGGAATTAGTGCTTTAATGTTGTTGATGTTGAGCAGATTTACAGAAATTGAATAATATGAATAACAATACATGAACAATACTAACACTGTTGTTGAAAAAAAGATTGGAAGTTGTAAGTTTATTCACTGTAAGTGGCAGTAACTAGAATAAAACTAATTTATCGATTTTATTAAAATAATTTTAGTGTTGATTAATCTACACTAGTTTATAGTAAATAACAGAAATTTCCTTTGCTAATTGAAATCTTGATTGAAAAAATTGGATGTGGATTTGGAACAGAACTAAAAAATTGAATAGTCTGATTTTAAATTTAATATTTTTAACATGAATTTTCATATTAGGAAGTTTTGTGATGAGGTTTCTTAATCATTTATTATTAATTTCTTTTTTGCGGACTT
This sequence comes from Idiosepius hallami, assembly GCA_034780655.1. NCBI lineage: Eukaryota > Metazoa > Mollusca > Cephalopoda > Idiosepiidae > Idiosepius > Idiosepius hallami. The sequence continues at coordinate 13,693 of JAUZSX010301237.1, read as the reverse complement.
TTGTCATAATCTTACATAGTTGCTGTTCTTCATTAGGTTTTGACCAAGTTTATTCGACAGCCTTTGTCAGGTGTTCAACTGTGATGCCAGATAAGAATAATGTTTTAAACTCATTAAAAATAATAAGTTTATTATTGAGTTGTTAGCATTAATTCTAGCAATATTTGATTTTGTGAGGATTTGTTCCAACTTTGTACATGCATCAGCATGTTGGAAAAAAGATCCAATAACGAAATACAAAATAAAAAAAACTAAATTGGAAAAAAGAAAAAAGGCCAACATGTTTGCTTTTTGATCTTTTGAATCTCAAAGGAAGAAGGAAACTCTTTAATGAAGTAATTAAAGCAAGTTTTGTTTTGGGCAAGGGTGACAGAGAGAAGTAGAAGTAGACAGAGAAAAAGAATAGGTTGAAATCAAATCTCCAGCTGAGGAAGAATTGAATGATAGGATATAAGTCAATAGGAAGGGGAGGAGATGAGAGGAAAATGAGGAGAGGGGACAGTAGAGAGTAAACAAACACATGGAAAAAAGGAGGTAAATGGCTTGGATAGATAGGTAGAAAGACAAACGGACAGATAGTGTTATTAGACCCAACCTGTAGACTGATAATGGGATGGAGAAATATAGAATAGATGCTAATGGGGAGCAAGCTCTGACTACAACTACCTTTCTTTGACCTTTCTACCAGTGTGACCCCTGACTACGGGATTGCCCAATCTCAGTTTCCGTAAATTGAGCCTCACAACGGATAGATAGATAGATGTGGAGTAAAGACAGGAAAGAAGAATATAAATGAGGAATATAAGAAACTAAAATTATTGCTTGGCCTTGCTCGAGGGTTTCCTTTGATAATTCTTTTTTGCTCTGTATTTTTTGTAATTCCAAGATAGCCAAACCAAAGAAATGTTATTTCACTCTAATGTAATGAATAAACCAATAGCTCTGAAACTTTGTTACAGTTTTAAAAATTATAATCCGTTTCACTTTGAACTATTTTTTTCTTCTGCATAAAGATTTGTTGAATTTCTTTGTTGTTTTAAACAGCTTTGTTTTAAAAAAAAAGACTATATTGTTCTATTTTTTATTCTATTTAACCTTTTATTGTTTAAATAATTTGAATTTGCTTGTTTAATTTTTTAAAAAAAGGGGAAGTTAAAAAAAAAATTTCATTCAGTATTTGAAAGATTGTTGTTGAAAAAAAATTACAGTTGCCAAAAGATAAGCATTTCTTTTTTATGTTCCGCTTAGAAAAATCACTCTCAAATACTTCAGTTGCAATGTAGAGCCAAAATGGAGGAAGAAACGTTTAAAAAAAAAAAGAAAAAAAATTAAAAAAGAAAAAAAAGGAAAAAGAATGAAGTAAAAGAGAGAATCTAAGAGAAAAAAATCCTCAAGTACGTTTAAAGGCAAGGGTAACCACAATGCACACAGCAGGAGCCTTTGCATATCAAATTGCATTGCAGTTGAATCTGAACGTGTTTACATTTATTCTTGTCAATCATCATCATTAGCAGCAGGGCCTAGTTAAATAGGTTCTTTTCTTTTTTTTTCAATTTATTACCATGACTACAATAATCCTGGTGTTTAACTTGATAATGATGCAACAATTCCTATCTCAGACCTAAACAACTGGTAGGCTTTAAGGTTGATAGTTTTTATACTTAGAAATTAAAAATCAAGTTCAAATCCTAATCAGTCTGCCATTTCTATATCTTTACTATCTTGAGTATAATCACCTTTCCAAACTAAAAAAAACCCTCTTAAACAAAATATATGAACTTTTATCTAAATGTAGACATGAGAATAAGTTTATACTAAACCACTTTATACTAATTGACACAAATGATTATTAAAAATAATAATAAGGTAAAAAATTATCAAAATACATGATGATAATAATAAATATACAATAAATACATGAATTCTACAAAACTATTTAAAAAAATACTACTAATAATATTATGTTAACAAATAATAATCAGCTCATGAACAAAAATGTAGAACTTTCATATTTACAACTACCGCAACATCTGATCCCTTTCCCTATATATATATATATATAATGAACAGCATGTTGGAAAAATATACATATAATTGGGCAGCGACGGTAGAGCATTGGTAGAAATCGGGCTCTGAGATCATATTACGCGAGTTCAAATCCCAGTCAAAACCATTACATTCACCTTTAGCTGATTCGGGCAGATGGAGCTCGTTAACTCGGGAGAGCAGCTCATCTATGTAAAGGGTAACACCGAATGTAAAAAGCTCAGGTAAGAGCACATAAAAATGGCCTTGTGCTAAACTTGGATTGGTGCTCACCAAGTAAATATAATATATATATAATGATAAATAGGTAGGTAGCTCAATAGAGAAAGAAATGAAAATTTACTTTTATAGAATATCACCTTTTTTCAGCTCATATTCACTTAAGTGACTCACCAACCTTACAACAGATTTACAAAGTCTGAAACAAAATTGACACAAGAAAAGTGGCCTCTCCATTTGATTGATATGATCTGTATGAGTAATATAATCTTGTGTACCACCATGTCTCTTGAGACCAGAAATTAACTTGCACATATTCTCTCTATCAGAAAATGAAGATAGATAATACCTTAGTAAAACAAAGCATGTATGTCCATGAACTGTTCATGTTTAAGATTACTAAGGCAAATTATATTTCTTTTCTTCTTTCTTTTTTACCGTTACATCCAGTGGTACAATGGGCAGCAAATTTGTTTTTTTGCTGTTTCTGTAGCATACTTACAAGAATGAGTCGCAAGCCCTATGCTCAACCCCCAAAATGGAAGACCATATAAGTCCCATATTGTTTTTACAAGAATGAGTCGCTAGCTCTATGCTCAACCTCCAATCTGGAGGACTGTATAAGTCCCATAAATTGGAGGGAATAACTGCTTGAGTCCATACCTGATATCTGATAGTAATGACTGAATCTTGTATAGAATCGTTGACTTTAGATTAAACTTATTTGGTAATCATGAGTTTTCAGAAAAAGTTATGCACCAAATTCACACCATCTAATGAAAATCTTAATTTTAATATTCTAACACTATGATACTATCACATTCATATCAAACTAGCAGCAAGGCCAATTGTAGCAATTAAAAACTAAATTTTGTAAAGGAAACTGATAACTAGGGCTGTGAAAAGAATTATCTTTATAAACGCATATTGTCACAGCTCTAGTGATAAATGCGAAAGAGTAAGAGAATAACAAATAAGAAAAGTGCCCAATCAATCTGAGCTGTAGTGCTTGAGCAAAGATAGGGGCTTCATCTTTGTTGATGTTCTGCTGATGATTCAGATAGTGAAACTTTTTGTTCCCTCTAAACTAAAGGTAAAAAATATAGATAAAAAATAGATTTTTAAAAAAATAAAGAAAAAAAAAAGTGATGAAAAAAAAAAGTTTTGGAATAATTAGGCTCGTTAGCTTGGGAGAGCAGTTCATCTAGGTGAAGGGTAACACCGAATATATAAAGCCCGGGTAAGAGCACGTAAAAAAAAAATGGCCTTGTGCCAAACTTGGGAGTGCTCACCAAGTAAATATCATAACCATAGGACACACAACACCAGGAAAAAAAATCAATTAATTAATATGTACCAAATTTTCAATATAATATCAATATATAAACGCTGTACCAGAAGACATTAGTTTGAATGTTCTTTTTTAGGTATTAAATTTATTTTATTGTATTTTACAGATTGGCTTTAATCTTTTTTCAGAAACTACTGAGTTTTTGCAATGAAATATGTATGTATGTGTGTGTGCGTGTGATCCGAAATAATTTTAGTTTTAAAGCTCATTTCCAAATTATTTTAGAATTAGAAATCCATTCTACCAAAGAGTTAATTCATAAGTGTCTATGCACCTACTATTTAGTTTCAAAATTAACAAGGTTATCACCCTTGAGAGCGTCCATATTATAGTCAAGTTACCTCCCTTAAAAGATCAGATTTTTAATTTTCCATTCAGTTGATTAGAAAGTTTTGTTTTTATATTTTCGTCTTTATCAAGCGTGTGAAATGTTTACGCGTGTAATAAATTATATAATTTCTTTTCTGTAATATATAATTATAATATTATAAAGTTGTATAACCTTTGATATTTATTTGAAATTATAGATTTACCCTTTACAACCTTTCAGTGATTGCCTATTTTTTTTATTATGTGATAAATCATGGAAGCCCCAAAACTCAGCATATTTATCTAAAATATATTTGATATTTCAAATAATTATTTCATTGTAAGAAAGATTTTTAGTGTTCGTAAATATAACCAAATGAGTATTTGTAAAAACTCCTAAATAAACTTCCATTTTTTAGCATTTAGATTTAATGTCTTCATGATATTAATATAAGTAGATATTTCTTTAACCTTCTTAAAGTATTATTTTAATCTTCAAATAAATGATATATGTACAAGAAAAAAATTCTGAAACTAAACTCTCAAATTTTACGTTTTTTTAGAGATAATTACTTAGCAAAATTACCAACTATATTAGTGTATCTTTTTTGTCTTATGTCACTAGTGCTGATATATTTGTCTTTTAGCGTTCAGAGGACTAATGATTTCAAGTGTTTTTTGTAGTTATTTATTTGTTATATCTATGAGAACAGGTTTAGTAATTCATACTTTTGACAGGTTACAGACAGCAATTCGAGCAGGTTATAGATTGTATTGGCTGAATTATCAAGTATTTGATGATGAAGATCTGAACAATAATCCAAAAATACGAATAGCTTGAATTAATTTGTTCGTTTTATTTTCATAAAAAAGACATTTTTAACTTTAAGGTAATAAATATTGGTAGAACTTGTAAATTGGTAGAGAATAGAAGCATATAGGACCATGCTTAGGTACCCCGCTGACACTGAAATTGTATGGGGGGCCACAAGCTCCTTATGGGCCACAAGACTACTTAGAGATCTTTTGTGATGTACAAAAAATTACCATATTAATTGATAATTAGGATTAACTAAATAATCATTATCATACTTGTATATTAAAATGTATACCTCATGCTGTTATTTGGTGAGTCAAATTATAAACAAAATAAATGATGGAAAGTAAGACATCTGAAAGAAGGAAAGAATATGTTAGATTCTGATGAATCATCCCTGTAGAGTTGAGTACCATATGGGAACCTAAAGTAAAAAACATTAAGTAAAAATATAAATTTGATACGATCCAATGATACAATATAAATATATTAATTTTTTGTCTCCAGAGAAAAATTGGTTTAAGTATCTTTAAAAAAAAAAATGGGATACTGTAGCAGCACAGAGCAATGAATGTGACATATGTAATGGCTTGATTTAAAGTTCGATGCTAACACAAGCATGTTTTGAGTGCCGAGTTAAAACATCAAAAACACTAGCATCTCGACTGAGTTTAATTGTCATGATTAGAGAAGAGTGGTTTGTTAAGCATGGATTTGTAAAAAAATTGGATTGATATTATATAGTTTGCTACAAATACAATAGGTTTCTTTAGTTTTGTGTGCACTTTATTTGTTTAATCCTCTTGATTCTCTGGAGTCCATAGGGCCCTAACGAGTCACCTACAATGAATTCATTCTTCAAATGTTGTTGTTGTGGTTCCTATAACTTACTCTTTTTACAGAATTGGATTGTTGGTCCCCCAATTTATCGGAGAGGGACCATTGTTTTCAGTGGAGTACATCCATCTGTGAGTCCGGACTAGTGCCGGATTACTGTCCATTACATTTTTCTGAAATTTTGCAAAAAGTTGTATTTTTATGCGCATAGTAAAAAAATTTTCGTTACGAAAAATTCTTGTTGCATCCCCGGAGGCTAAAATGGGTCAAAAACATCCAAAAATTGTCCAAATATGACATTTTTGTTCCATAACTATTGATCCATTCATTAGATTTTTCTGAAACTTGGCCAAAATGTGGAGGTAATTGTTCTAAATGTAAATTCAGTATTTCTGAACATAACATAAAATTCTGCTTCACATCCTCTAGGGCTTTTTTGAGGCTAAAAAATCCCTTTTGGGGGCTAATTAATGTTTCTGTCCAAAATATCATTATGTATGTCCTTTTTTTATGCCCCATTCACAGTGAACTCATGGGGGATGATGCATGCTTTACTTTTGAAAAAAGGGGACCAGAGCTGAATACTCAATGCTACACTAAGGCTATTGAGGGTGTTTTTATCATGACACTATCACTAGATGCCCGTCTAACAAAAGGCATGATTTCCCATCAATACTTAAGCCAAGTCTAGCAAAAAATAAAAAAAGATCTAATATTTTATTTGGGTATTTAATTGGTACAGGGACTCCTCACTTTACGCGTGTTATAAGAGAGGTGAAAACCAACAAGAAATTTGTTACATTAAGCGTTTAGTTCGAATGTACGCGATGTCATGAAATTCAAACTGCCCGTGGTTGGTCAGCATGTCAAAAGCCTATTGATGAAAGTCATGTCATTAAACAAGAAAATAAGAAATACAATGTGTTGATTGTCCCACAAGTTAGTTTATATTACCCATCCCCAATTTGCCACCCTCATATGCCCTGTAGTTTACAGTTCAGCCCAGATATATTATTTAAACTCACATTCCCCGAAAAATCACGTTACCCGAGCCCTAGCTTACCCTAGCTTAAAGTGAGAAGTCCTTGTATATACGCAACTTTTGGTACATCATTCTTTTTTTATATTTAAAAATAAATTGAAAAATCAAGCTACCCTAATAGTTAGTGAAACTTTTGTTTCTCCTATTACCACTGCTTTACAATGTTTTTCAAACCTCTCATTCATGGATGACATATCACATTTTTGTCAATAGTTCCACAACTGTATGGGAATTGTTTTTATCATCTATCAACTAAATGGACTCATCCCAATCTGAAAATTATATTTCTGTGGTTTTTCTCCAACTAACCAAAGTTTGACTTAGCCTTCTTCTTGAATCAGAATCTTTTGTTTTATAACAGTCTACTATTTCAAGTTTAGAAAGAGACTTGAAACTATTCCAAGTATTCTCAGCTGACTCTAAAGGTTTTAAGATTAGCATAATCCCCAATAGCAAACTCTAGCATCACCAGGCCAGGCAGTTATGATTTAAACTTGTCATTGGCTGATAGATTCCTGTCAAGTTATCAGCCTCAAAGGCTGTTAACAATAAGAATTTCCTCAAATGGGATTTTATTAAGATATGATGATAGCTAAGATAGAAGATGAATTTCATGATAATGTCACCACTGCTTTTATAAACTATTTACATTGTTTCATTTGACAAATCATTCAAACAGCTATGGAGTTGCTTTGTAACATTAAACTTTGCAATCCTAACACATCTGTCCAAATTAGTTGTTTCACTGTTTTTCCTTTAAACCATAGTACCCTTGGGAAAGTAATGAAATTTCCCACTTCTTTAATGATATCTGTTGATTTCTTTAATTCTGATTTGTTTTTGAAAAAAAAAAGTGTTTGTAATATACAAACTATATTTACTTATATTTAAATATATAATTTACTATACATACATAATGGGCAACAAAGTTGGAGCATTGGTAAAAGCTCAAGATCTGGAATCGTAGTACGCAAGTTCAAATCCCAGTCAAAACCATTCCATTTACCTTTTGCTGCCTCGGTAATCATTAACTTGAAAGAGCATCTCATCTAGGTGAAGAGTAATGCCACATGCAAAAATCCCCAGTAAGAGCACGTAAAAAATGGACTTGTGCCCAACTTGGGTTGGTGCTCACCAAGTAAATATATACAAATACGTTATTGACAATTTCATGCATTTGTAAATTTTAGTAAAAGCAAATTGATATGAATATTGACAAAAGTGTTTTTATTTTTCAGATGTAGGTATAAAACAAAATTGCATCACATTTACATTTGGAAAATGAAAATACTTTTGTCATTATTCATTTTAATTTGCTTTTAATAAACATTATACTGAATATTAAGTCCAACTGAATTTAGCCAGTAGTTAACCCAGTCTATGAGACTCTCTTATTTATACTAACACAGACTCCTAAAAATGGCTTGCTTTTAAGCAACTGAGAGACTATCTTATTTGCATGAGTTCACGTTAGCCTATGTGATCACTAGGGCTATGAATTTATGCTTTTATTAAAGAATGTTCTTGTCGTTACTTGAGTATTTTGCGATTTTACTATTTCATTTAATTAACTAGTTATTTGTAGGGCTGTAATAATATGTTTTTATTAGAAAATGTTCTTGTCAAGATATTAATAAATAGAGCCGTGACAAGTATATTCTTTGAAAAAAGAATATTGTCACAGCCTTAGTGATCACTGGGAATCAAAACTTGCCGGTGCCTCCATTTTTTGATTTTGTTTGTTGTCCCTCCCTTCATCAAACATAATGTATAAACTTGTGAACACTTTGACAGTGAGTCATTTATAGCATTATTAATACAGACATACAGATATGTTTAATCATTTTTGTTTCACTCTGTATGATTTCTAATAGAAAATAATAGGCATTGAGTGACTATGTATCAACTTACAAGTTGAGTGCATTATTGGTATAAAAGTAGATATCAACATAAGTAAATACAACACCATTAACAACAAAAGTCTTACAGAATTGTTCTCGATAAGACTTAAAATAATTACCCAATGTACGTAATATCAGCTCCAAGGAGTCTGGAAAAAATGAAAGGAAGTAGGAAGTTGCCAAAAAAATGTCTACCACACTATGTCTACCTTATGTCAAAGACTAGCCAAAACATTGTGATGATATCAATAAAGATAAGGACAACAGTCCAAAAATTACACACCAAAAAATTCATATATTCTTTTTTATTAATCATTTAAATTAAATGTTTTAGGTACTCATTAGTATTATGCTAATTTAAAAACTCTATATGTAAAATTTAGGCATGCCAATAATAAAGCAGCCTAAGTTGTTTTAAAATCCTAATTGATGTTACAGACAAAAAAAAAAACAATGTCGAACCCCTCCACCTTATTTCCATCATTTATTTCGGTTCTTCCAGAGAATTATTTATGCTCCATTAAGATGGTCACTTCACTGACCAATTTTTCAAAGCAACAGTGGTCGTTCCAAGAGAAAATAGTGTCTGTTGTCCTTGACTTACCTCCTGGGGGGAAATCTAACTTACATATTATAAAACAGTATCTTAATAAAAGGCTGTCCCACATATTATGACCTCTCTCTATTTATTGGTTTAATGAATGCAATTTTGACTAATTTACTAGATGCAACTTCTGCTATACATGTATCTATATTATTTAGTTATCTTATAAGAAAATAGCTTCTTCCTAATGTTTTTATAACTGCATTTCTTGCAATTTCTCATTCAACAACTCTTATTAAGTATTTTTATCTACAAAATGAAAAAAAAAACTTCCCCAAATTCAAACTGACTCGGCAATGGATAATCAAAAATAGCTGATTTGCTGTAAAACAAAGCAAACAAATGTGATCACTTTTGAATGTGAATTGAATCTAATTATTTGTTCTTCTTAGTGAGGACCTTACTAAATTATTTGTGTTATGGTATATTTTAAATCAACAACTCCTTATAACTTTGTTATTAGGCCATTCCATAAGAAATGGCCACTTCCTAATGTTTTGTAACAGCATTTTAGATAAATTTTCAAGCACCAACTTTTCCAATAACTTTTATTGATGCTATGAGAAGAATACTCTAATTGAAATGGTTGCTTCCTAAAGTTTGAGATTGCATTTTTGGTAAATAGCTAATCTGATTATCTCCTGCCCTTGCGCAAGAAACAGTATGTGGTATATTTAAATGGTCACCCATTTAACTACTGACCAGGCTTGGCATTGCTTAACTTTGGTAATATGATGGGAACTGGTGTCTCCAATCCAACTTGACACCCAATTCTGTAAAAAGAGAAAGTTACAGAAACTGAAATGACAGCATCTGAAGAACAAAGACCATTTAAGGAGTGCCGTTGTGGCCCTATGTTCTCTAGGGAATCAACAGGCTTTAACAAACACATAAGTTTTGGGGAAATTTCTTGATTTAGATGACTGCCATACTTTGATGCTTCCAGGTGTAAAAAAAATTGATAAAATTGAAGTTATCTCCAAATTTTTTAGATTATTTTATTATACAATGTACTGAAAAAATATTATACTGTTATATAAAAAAAATTTTTTTTACTAAAAATGAATTCGAAAAAAAACTATGTTATACAAAAAAAAAATTGTTTCTCCACTGAAAATCAATTTGATAAAAAAATTTCATTGCATTCTGTATTTTGAACATTTCTAAAATAGTCGATCCAAATTGGATTGTCGTTTGTAGGACAATCACTTCTAAAATGATAGCAGATTTAAAATTAATGTTGTTTTCCTGTTGCTATTTTTCTTCTTTTCAAATCTTTTTTTATTCCTTAGCGATTGAAAATTGTAACTTTTTGGAAGCCTTTAGAAAGCAAAGAAAATAAATTTCAAATAACTGATGGGAAGTTTACTGGTACCCTATGTCTTCTCTTGTTTGATGTTAGCTTTTTTGAGCTGTAATAATTTAAAAATTGCAAAGTCATTAATCTAACCAGTACCCAGCAATGCCAAATACAGCTTCTAGTTTATTATAAGATATAGATTAGTTGATTAAGTGTGATTGTATTTATATTTTTTTGATAAGGCTTCATAATTAACTTTATTGCAGACTTTTTTTTCCTAATCTGAGCAGTTTTTACGATCATTTTTCTCACTAAAGTTCACCTTAGGCAATCTTAGAGTGGTTAAGCATGACCTTGGATAGGAATCAAGGTTGGATCTTCTGCTGTTATAAATCTAATTATTTGTTCTTCTTAGTGAGGACCTTACTAAATTTTCAATTGTATTTATGTTTTTAAGGATGAGGTTTCATAATCTGAATATTAACTTGATTGCAAATTTTTATCTTCATCATGAAAACTACCAAGATGGGGACAAAAAGTCTGCAATAAAGTTAAAACTCTGATTAAGTTTGATTCTTAAATTTTTAAACTCTCTGTAAGTGAATGAAATATAGGGAAGTTGATGTTGAAAAAACTGTGTATAAACTAAGCATGATGCCTACCCAAAATACCAACCAATTATTTTATGTTTCCAGTGATAAAAAAGTATTAAAAATCAAATTTTTAAAAAGTATTAAAGACTAAATAAAAGAGTTGGGCCTGTTTATGTTAGATTGTTATAATAAATTAGAAGTATTGGCTGCTGCGATAGACTTGCCACTATGTTAATTAAAGAAACCTATTATCTAGGAAGACAGTTAATATCTTTTATACTAAATTCATTTCTAATGCTTTTCTCTAAGGTGAGTAACAAAGCTATTCTATTATTTAATCTTTAATACTTTTTTTAAACAGCCTTACAAAACCTTATATTTTTATACTAATAATCTTATGATGCTTCAGAAGAATTCAACTTATTAAATTTTTTTAATTGATTCCTGATTTGACAGAATTTTATAAGTCTCTAATAGTTCTAGATTCAGATGGACTTTAGCAAAATACAGGGTGCTCAAAAAGTTACTGTGTCATATGGGTATATAGGAATTGAAATAAAGTAAATAAACAATAAATTTTATAATAAAACTTTTAGAAAATACAAATTTAATGAATCAAAAGGTTTTTTATTTAATTACAGAATCATAGCTTATCTCAAAGTACATGCTAGAAATGTCCTTCATCGGCATTTAGGCATCATTCTCTCCTGCACAGCAACTTTTTGTACAACCTATATTATTGGCCACTGGTTGCAAAAGGCATTTGTGTATGTGTAACTTTAGAGAAACTTTATCTGTAGTACTTGTACATCCCATCCAATCTGAGGTGATGCAAATGAATTCTATCATAAGATTAGAAAAATACTTGCTGTGAACGGGGAACATTCATTGACATTAAGAGTGGCTGTTGCCAGAGTGAATCAAAGAACTCTTACTTCAAAGCTTGAGGAAGATATTAAAGCCTGAGTAATCTCCCGTTCTTTGACAATTTTCTTTGGAAACCGTCTTCTGGCAGGATTAAAGTATAAAAGGGTTTCCAAGATGAGGAGAATTAATGTTGCTATCGTGGAATGAACAATGGAACAGAAAAGCCTGGAATTTGAGAAGATGGAGATGGTGTGAAGACGATGTTGGGAACAGGAGAAAATGGCAAAAGGCAAGTAAAAAGAACTTTTAGGAGAAACAGAAATATTTAGACTGATTCTGTGCAAAACTTGCCAATTTGACTTTTACATTTCACAATATCTGCTCCTGAGTGAATAGCTCTTCATAAAACTATAATAATGAATTTATTTATATATGTATATATACATATATATATATATATATATTGGTTAAGCGTTGGCACGGAGTCAACAGCCTTTGGGAACTGTCAGTTTCTCGCGTGTGCAGTTATCAGACTAAAAGAAAGCTTCCTTTGGCTCTGATGACTGCGCATGGAATAAACTGACAGTAAGGACACAAGAAGAAGCACACACACTCGAAGAGACTGAGTTTGAAAATGGAATTTTAATTCTGAAATATTACAAAATAAATCTTATTTCAACCTCATCATTTTGCCTTGAATTTCTTTATTACCTATATTATACGATCCTTCAAAAGAACTATAACTTATTAAAATACTGAAATCTATTTTAAAAACAAAAAATCTAAAAAATTGAACAAGTTTTCCCAGAATTTGAGGTCCTGACTCTCACTGAAGTAGTCTAGTTCTAACCTGGTGGGTTGCCAGCATGTCGCGAACCTCCTTGCGACTTCCGTTTGCCACCGGAAGTGTCACAAAAGATGCGATGTCGTAAAGGTCTGCTACAAGTTTATCAAAAAATGATTGTTCTTGGCATTAAATGACCTAAAAGGTTGATATGGATTAAATAGTGCATACTTAAAATTGTATCCGACCACTCATTCTTTCCTTAAAAATCTGCAACCCTTAATAATAATAATAATAATAATGGTGACCCCAAGCTAGTTTTTCATTTATTTTACAATTCAAATTATCTTAATTTTATTTAACTTTTACGACTTTTTACCCCAAAGATTTCCTGTCGACCCATTAATTCAGATCAAACTTGAAAATTTAAAAAAATCTTTTAAAATGTAATGTTGAAATAAAATGGCATCCATCTTTTTTTTTTCTACAAATTTTTCTTGACTTCTTATCCAATTTATGGATTGTTTGGGAATGACATCATGATAACCAACAGATTTTTTATTATATTATTTAATGTATTAATATTAATTTATATTATATTATATAGATCAATGATTTATCCTAGTAATATAAAGATTGACTCTATCATTTTTTTTTTAAATCAGGATTGACTTAATGTAAAGATTGACTTATTAATAAAAGATTTATTGTATTAATAAAAGATACATTGTATTAATATAAAGATTAACTGTAAATATTAATCTTTTTCAAATTAATATTGACTTGAAGTATTAATCTTTTTTTAAATTAAGTTGACTTAATATAAAGATTAACGTATTAATAAATGATTTATCGTATTAATATAAAGATTGTCTGTAAATATTATCCAATCAAAAGTTTATTAATGAATGATGTCAGGATAACCAAGGAAGTTTTTATTGTATTAATATATATATATATATATATATATATTAGTTAATTGTAGACACGGAGTCAACGGGAGTCAACAACTGCCAGTTTCAC
>JAUZSX010301226.1:0-13073 GCA_034780655.1 Idiosepius hallami | reverse complement strand
TAATATATTTGTTAACCTTTAATACTGTTGTCTTGTTTCTTATATCTACACTGTAACAACACCACACTCGACCACAACAATAACCAAAAAAGTTGATGTGCCATTAAAAAGCAAAATGACCAACCAACATTTTTTAACTGGGTTTTCAAAATTTATAAGGAATAGCTCACTTATTTGCTAAAGCTGCAAAAAATAAAAATGTTTGCAGTGAATAGAAGTAAATTAGTGATATAGGTACAATTTTTTTAAAACTATTTATTTTCAAACCAGAATATGATATGGTTAAATTTTTCTCATTTTCATTGTTTGACATATGACAAATGTGCCAAATTTACTTTTATTTGGCAAAAATTAAAAAATTGAAAAATATTTTGTATATGACTCACTCTTATAGAAGAAAAGAACATATTCTGCATTTATAGTCAGCTATTGCAGAAAGATATTTTGCATTTATTTTGTTGAATAGGTTTTTTGTAAAATCTCTGATGAGTTTGGTAACAGTGGGGAGGGTTTGCACTAAAAACTTTATCACTGTCACCTTCAATGTTGCATTGCACCAACTTGATGAGCAATACACTGTGCTTGTGACAAGCATATTTGTGAAATTTTGATAGTTTTTTTTTTTTTGTCTCCTTGAAAAGGACTCTTATTCTTAAGTTTAATAAAAAAAAAAAGAAAAAATTTAATTTAATAAAAATTATGTTGGAAATAATTTTATCAGTCATAAGTCCTTGTCATAAATTGATTTCAACACAGTTAGATGATGGATTAGTTGGTTTCAGAATAGCGAGAGGGATGTGAGTGGCATGTGCAAATAGACTGCCTCACTAATTGCTGGCAGAAGTGCATTGAGAATAGTGGTGACTATATTTAAAAGTGAATTATGCCTTACGAAAGGTTGCTCTGTGTATTAACTTTATTTCGGACTTTTGTCTTCATCTTGGTATTTTTTATGATTTTTTTCTCACTACATTTCAGCTAAAATCACCTAAGAAAAACATTATAAAAACTACCAAGATGAGAATAAAAGTCCAAAATAAAATTAACACTCAGATTATGAAGCCTCATCTCAAAAATAATAAAAGATAAAATTACAAAAGGTTGCTTGTTTAATGGTGCCACTTCTGTTTTCATAGGTCTCCAACTTTTAAGAAATAGCATTGCTGTTAGAATGCCCCTCATGTATAATATCTAGATTTGCCAGGGATCTGCATAGAAGCTTGCCAGCAATATAAATGACATAACTCATTGCATATATTTGATTAGACCTTTGGGTCTATTCATGTTGATTATTAGGATAGCTGGATGAAACAGTTCTAACGCCATTGTCCGAGCTTTTCATTTCAGTACTGGATTTTTACTGGCACTATGAGGCAGTGAATCTACAGTGAAGTTAATTAGGTAGGTAGAATGAAAAGACAGGTAGGATGAACAGACCAATAGATAGATTGAGAGATAGATAGATAGAGAGAGAGAGAGAGAGAGAGAGAGATGATGATGATGATGATGTTGAACAGGTTGACTGATAGACAGGCAGATTGATAGATATGATGAACAGACAGACAGACAGACTGACAGACAGATAGATAGATAGATAGATAGATAGATAGATAGATAGATAGATAGATGAATATACAGATATACTGAACAGGCAAAGAGTTAAATAGATATGATGAACAGGTAGATAAACAGACAGACAGATAGAAATGATGAACAGATAGATAGATATGATTTAAGACAGACTGATTGATAGATATGATGAACAGACAGATAGATAGATAGATAGATAGATAGATAGATACATAGATAGATAGATAGATAGATAGATAGATAGATAGATAGATGAATATACAGATATACTGAACTGGCAAAGAGGTAAATAGAGATGATGAACAGATAGATATGATTTAAGACAGACTGATTGATAGATATGATGAACAGACAGATAGATAATCAGACATAGAAATAGAGAGATAAATAGATAGAAATACATAAATCAACTAGAAAAAGATAAGATAAAAATAGATAGAACTTTATCCATAGAAATATTTTTCCTTTTTTGTTCTATTCTCCTTTATAATTCATCTTTTCTTTTTCTTTTTTTTTTTCTCTTCTAGATCTGCTTCACCTATTTTTTAACCTTTTTTCCTCTCGACATCTCTCTCTTCTTTTTCTTTTTTTTTTTCTCTTCTAGATCTGCTTCACCTATTTTTTTAACCTTTTTTCCTCTCAACATCTCTCTCTTCTTTTTCTTTTTTTTCTTTCTTTTCTATCTTTTTCCATTCTCATCTTAATGATCCGTTTTTTTCCAAGACAGTTTCATGAATTATTCAGATTCCCTTGAAGAGTTTAGATGAAGATGTCTCTTGATATAAATTGTACAACTCTGTTGTTGTTGTTTTGTTTGTATTTTAGGACAAGAAAAATGAAAAAGGAAAAGACCAAGAAAATTATTACAAGCAGTCACTGGAAAATAAAAAGGAAAAGGAATGTCACTAGACAATCATTTCCCCCCCCCCCAAAAAAAAAAAGTACAAATATAATTAAATCATATGAAATAAAAACAAAGTTTGAATTTGATTTCCCAAATTTTATAGGAATTGTTCTTCCCCTCTAGTGAACTTCTGAACACTTACAAAGTGCGCACTTGCACAACTATCCATATAATTCTGTTTCATTCAAACATGTTTGATTAAAACACTTGATTAAAAAGAAAAATCTGTCTACTTATAACAAAACTCTACCTAAATCTAAATCTTCTGCTTCGATATAATTAAAACTATTTCATTCACTTTGAGCTGTATTGGGCAAATAAGGTTCATTAACTCAGGAGAGCAACTCATCTATGTGAAAGGATAACACTGATTTTAAAAAACACAGGTTGATGATACTTATCAACTCAAGGAGAGTATCTTATCTAACTGGTGAAATGAATTTAATATAAAAAGGCATTGGAAATGAATTTAGTATAAAAAAGCATTATCTACTTTCCGATATAATAGGCTTCCTTAATTACCTTAGTGGCAAGTCCCTGGTACTCGGGAAAAACCAGCCAATACTTCTAGGATATATTAAACATTGTAGTTAATTTTAATCTGATTTGAAAGCATTTTATATATAATCAAGCTACGATAACTTAAAGATAAAATTCTCCTTTTTTTTCTTTTTTTTTTTCAAATATCACTGCAATCTGTAATAACTTTAGAATAAATCAGAGAAAAATTGAGTGGAAAATTCCATGCTTAGATTGAAAATCAAGTGTTGGTTTGTTATCCTAAAATCTCAAATGTTGCCAATAGTACCCCTGCCAAATTCTATAGATTATTCTCACCAACGAAACCAATCTGTGTTCCACTAAAATTTTCTTCACTTCTTCCTCTGAGATTCTTTCTTTGTTTGAGCTGTGGTTATTTAGCCAAATATCAGTTTTAGATGGTGTTCTTGGCTTAAAATTAGATCTTAGGCTGAATTGGCTGTGGGCGTATACTCTTTGATTATATCAGCAGTCTGACCATCAAACCCTTTCAGACGTATGCACACAATTTTCACACGAATTAAAAAAGACTCAATTAGAAATTCTGGTGGAATGGTCAGTTTAGGTTTTGATTAATTTTCTTGTCATTTTGCCATCTGTGGTCATTCAACTCGCTTGGCACTGAGATTTTATCCTACTAAACATGCTTCCCGAGCACTAATTCACAAAAATATATAAATAAAATAAAGATAAAAATATCACACATTTTCCCAAACTTTGTTACTACCTAAGATTGTCTGCAGTTGATAGTGTTTGCTTCTGAAATTTATTTTAGCTTAAGGTTTCAATTTGATTTCAGAATGATATCTCTTAGTAAATACTAAATATCAGTGCTTATACAAACTGTTCATACGGAATTACCAGGGATGGACAAAGCCATTGGTCCAATTAGACCTAGTCCAAGGGCTCGGCACTGAAAGAAGACCCGCTTCACTCAGGCTCCCTTGTGTTTTTCATGGCAGTGCGGACTGCCAGGTCAGACACAAGGCCAAGTATTAGTATAAGGCAAGGAATTGGAATCGTGCTTAATATCGGAGTTGTTAATCAACATTTTCCTAGTTTCAGAATTGGAAAAAATTTGGAATTGTCCCAAAACTAATCTTAAACTAAAGTTTTTTTTATTTTTTATTTTAGGCCAATATTCAACTAACTTCTGTGCTGCTACACTACCTCTGTATGTGGGCTTTAACTGTAAAAAAATGGGAAAAGAGTCTCATTGCATATTTGGTCCGAGGGCCCATAATACTCTCAGTCCACCCCTGGGACTTATATACTCTAAAGAATTTACAAACAAAGAAAAATCAAATATAATAGAGACTTTTTCATTAAATAGAATATCATTTACTCTTCAATAAAATTTGCATGTGTTTAATTTCATGCTATTTTATTGTGCAAAACTAAAATAATCAGTTATTACGAATATTAGAATTATCTGTACTTTTTTTTTCTTTATTGTTGTATTTAACAAGTTTAAATGTTTTAAATAATGATAATAATGAAAACCTATCTAATCTCAATCATAAAATATAGTTGGACTTTTTTAATGAAAAGATAATTAAGTCATTATTTTTTTTTTAATATTTATGCGTATTTACCTTAAATACATGTTGTGATTGCTCATATTCTTATGATTCATAAATAACCTTTTGTGGTAACCTACATAATCTCGGTATTGCTAGACACCCACACCTTTGGACAGCGAAGTTGGAGCATTGGTAAAAGCTTGTGCTCTAAAATCGTAGTATGAAAGTTCAAATCCCAGTCAAAACCATTGCACTCACCTTTCGCTACCGCGGGCAGATGGGGCTCAACTTGGGAGAGCAGCTCATCTAGGTGAAGGGTAATACCAAGTATAAAAAGCCTTGATAAGAGCACGTAAAAATGGCCTTGTGCCAAACTTGAGTTGGTGCTCACCAAGTAAATATAATACATCCAAACCTTTGGGTGCCAACAAGCATAAATACCAATTTATCTAGCAATGCCAATTTTATTGGTATCTTTTAACTTCAGAATATTTTTTTGTTGAATTGATCATGAATTTGAGCAAAAGTTAAATGCATACTTTTGAAACTATTTGAGATCAGGAAAAATTTACATTCACTCTCTTCGTTTTGGTTCAATAATAGAACTCCTTTTTATCTTCCATAAATTTTCAAAACAAAACCAATGTGACCATATTGATTGATTGATTGATTAATTGATTGATTTAACCAGCCTATAGACTCTCATTAAGTCATTCAATGCTGAAAACTGTTTTAAATGCTCTATCTAGTTTACTTGTTCTGCAGTTTTTGCTTTTTTATGTTTGGTTACTTTTTTTGTTTGTTTTTTGAAGGTAGTTGTTTGTTTAAATTTTTTGTGGGGAGGAACAAGGTTATTTGTTTTAGTGTGATCATAAATTTTTTTATGTGTATCTTTGATCTTTGTTTTTACCTTTTACTTTCATGTCAGTGCCAATAATGTCAAGTTAGGTAAACTAAATAAACGACTACAAATTATATGCTGCATACCAATGTGAATCATTTCTTGAACACAAAATATTTGTCTTCTCTCTTTGGCTCATAACTCCATGCTAGATGTTTCATGCATTGTTCCTAATGAAGATATTCAAATTCAAAGAATACTGGATTCATTTTCTTTTACTTCTTTTATATTTTTTGAAAAAAAAAAACCTTTGAACATTATGAGGTGCAATGAGTCAGCATTTTTTGTTCTCCCAAACGCTATCAATATTATTATTGTATCAAAATAATTTTAAATTTTTTGTTTCACACCTATAGTCAAAAATATTTTATGTAAAAATCCTGCATTTGTCTGTAATTCAAAGTGTTATTCATATTAAACTAATTCTTTATTTTAGAAGGCCATAATTCCAAATCTTAGTCATATATCTGCTCTCTCTCGATTAAAAGCATTTTTCATATTAGTCAGTGAGGTGGAGCATTGGTAAAAGCCTGGACCATGGAATTGTATCGCTTCAGTTCAAATCCCTGTTAAAATTATTGCATCTACTTTTAGCTTCCTTGGGCTGATGGCACTTGTTAACACAGGAGAGTATCTCATCTAATTAAAGGGCAATACTGATTTCAAAAGCCCAAAAAAGATCCCCCAGTTTTGGAGTTGAGCATAAGGCCAGCGACTTATTTTCATAAAAACAAGTATTCTATGGAAACAGCAAATACAAATTTGCTGCCCAATGCACCACTAGGTGTAATGGTTGAGCATAGGGCTAGCGACTTTTTCTCTTAAAAACAAGTAATCTATGGAAACAGCAAGTACAAATTTGCTGCCCAACGCACCACTGGGTGTGAAGGTTGATGAATGAATTTTTCATTTTACATGAACTAATAGTTCAGTATCTTTGATTTCAAATTAATTCATTTTAAAGATTTGAAGATATTATTAAACAAAGCATTACACATGTATTTAGGCACAATAATATGAAAGGAAAATCATAAAAATCAAAGAAATTTCTGTTAGTTAGATTTCAGAGTTCCCATGAATATTATATTTACTTGGTAGAGCACAAACACAAGTTAAGCACAAGGCCATTTTTACGTGCCTATTATAACCTTGGTCTTTTGTTATCAGTGTTGCCCTTCACCGAGACAAGTTACTCTCTCAACTTAACGAGCATATGCCAAATGTAAATGAAGGTAAAGTTAATGGTTTTCACTGGAATTTGAACTTGTGTAATATGATTCTAGAGCCCAAGCTTTTACCAATGCTTTACCGTTGCTGCCCAAACTCCACCCTTCGCTGCCCTGCTTCCCACGAATATAAAAGCTAGTCATAAATTAAAATTGACTTTTTCTAGAAATTTATTTTAAAGGCTTATGTTCTATGTTATCCATGATATTATTCCTTTTACTTTTCTTCAAAACTATAGATTTGTGTACAACTGATAAGATGCACACTTTTTTTAATCATCTCCTTTTGTTAATAACTTTATTTTCAGTGTCTTTTGCATTGTCTCTAATGAGGATATTGAAATTCCAAGGGAGACTCAATATCCACTGCATACAACTTACTTTATGTTTTTTTTACTTGCTTTTTGATAAACTATTGGTCATGAAGAACTGTGGTGAGTCAGCACGATAGAATTCTCATTTTACATTTTATTCCCAATTTCTTTCATCATCATATGAGGTAAGAGATGCTCTACTGAAGTGTGGTGAATATCTGTCAGTTTTCACAAATTGAGAAATTCAGAAGCCTGAAACCTATAAAATAAAAAAATGTTTTATTGTTATACTAACATCTGTAATGATGACAGAGGATGATGATGATGATGATGAAAATAATAATAATGATAATAATAATAATAATAATATCATCCGTAGTTATGACTGGGGATGATGATGATGATGATAAAAATAATAATAATAACATCCGTAGTTATGACTGAGGATGATGACGATGATAATAATAATAATAATAATAATAATAATAATATCCATAGTTATGACTGAGGATGATGACGATGATGAAAATAAAATAATGATAATAATGATAATAATAATAATAATAATAATAGCAATAATAATACTAACATCTGTACTGATGACTGGGGGTAGTGATGAAAATAATAATAATAATAGCAATAATAATACTAACATCCGTACTGATGACTGGGGGTAGTGATGATAATAATAATAATAATAGCAATAATAATACTAACATCCGTACTGATGACTGGGGGTAGGGATGATAATTATAATAATAATAATAATAATACTAACATCTGTATTGATGACTGAGGGTAGTGATGATATTAATAATAATATTAATAATAATGATAGTAGCAAAAATAATAATAACATCTGTAATAATGATTGAGGGTAATGACACTGCAAACTTAAAAAATTCAAACCAAGATTTGTTTTTGAATAATTTAAAAGAAAACTTAAAATAATATACATATACATATATACTATGAGAAATATATATCTATATATTTTTTCTTTTTTTACAAAATTGTAAATTGATTTATTTTCTTAGATATTTATTGAAAATTTTATTTAATTTCCATTTCTTTTTCTTTCTGTTATTTTCTTTTTTTATTTTTCCCCTTTTTGTCTAGAAACCAATTGATAATAAATAGTTTAAAGGAGAACCCCAGCTTAATAAATAAATCTCTCTTTGGGGATATCTGTCTGACCTGCAACTCCCTTTGGGATTATCACGATGATGCATGTTGTGCTTGGCCAACCTCATATATGAAGAGAAAGTGCCACTTGTCCAGATGTTTCAAGCCAATTATTCATTTGGACTGCAGATCTGCATGGGTTGCCATCTGGAATCAACAGAACAGGCCAATCCACAGCTTCTTTACTGAGATCCTATACATTATGAGACTGACTGAAAGTGATCTGAATTTCGGACTTTGTGGGTTAAGACAACTTAAGGGAGGGTGAAGATAATTAAATTCTAAATGTTCACTTGTCTTCAGTGCATTTAGATTAGTCACTTAGATTTGGTTGTTTTTGATTAACAGTATATCGATCTTTACAGTGGAGAGGTCCACTTGGCCTAATGAGTAGGTAGTCAGACTTTACGATCATAATACACAAGTTCAAATCCTAGTCGTTCCATTTGCATTGATAATATAACTAAAACCCTTGGGAATGCTATGAATCCCCACATTCCCTCCAGTTATGAGTTAAATAGTGCACATTGTGTTATTCAGAAAACTGCATGTGGACAAAAAAGAATGTTTATCAAAAAATGATAGATCTCATTTTTCAATGACCCAAAAAGGTTAATATGCCATAAAGCAAACAAAAAACATAAACAAACAAAAAAAAAAACAAAACAAAAAAACAAACAAATAAACCTTTACAATCATTTAATGCCTGGAACTCTTTTTCTGTAACACATTTTTTTGATAGATTCTTTCTAGAATAATAGAGCATAATTTCGCTTATAGCTATGAAGGTTGATAGTATTCAAATCCTTCTAAATAATATTAGATATTATTATATTCTCATATCCAGTGACATAATATAAGACATATTATAAGAATATAATACTCTCAGATCCAGTGACATTTGCTACTTAATATTTATAAATAAAAGATTAAATTACTATACTCAAACTCATACATAAAGGGAAGTATAAATACAGCATATGTATAAAAATCAGAGTAAGAGGATATATATGTGAAAATACTAGGTTTAGAACTTATTCGCAAAATGCTAACACTTGTTTCAACACAGAAAATTTCGTATATGACTGACAGAATTGAAATATAAATGATTTTGGTGTTGAAATATACCAGTATTTTGCAAATAATATTAGTGTTTTTACAGATATTCTTTACTCTAATTGATTTTCATACACACTCTCCCCTCCACATATATATATATTGAAAATGAATTAGAATAAAGAATAAGTACATTACATAAGAATGGTGATTTAAAAGTGCTTATATAATTTTAAAATCTTCCATTTATGAAATTCTGTAAAAAAAAAAAATAAATTAGTAAATCTGCAGAAATATCCTAAAAGTTATCACAGAGTTATCACATCACTTTCATAGTAAGAGTGTTATTTTTATTTTCATCTTAAAAAATAGTAGTACGGAAATTATGTCATCTGTACTAACATTTTTCTCAGATTAAAACAACAATAACACTCTTGCTCAGTAGATGGCAACTAAGATTAATTTATTGATATTTGATAGAATATCTAATATTGCAATCTTAAATATATCAATCTTAATATTTCAATCTTAAAACAGAAGTTGGGATTTTAGAATTTTCATTCGAAGCATTCTATAAACTTTCTTTATTCCATTGAATTTTTATAAATATTCTGATTCTTTTATCTCACTGTTAAACACACACATACGTTTATGGATTTTATCATTGTTGTGGTAGCCGAGTGGTTAGCAATTTATAACGGAATAAACAATTGGTGATAGGTAGATAGTGACTTTATAGCAGAGTAAGTTAGTAATACAGAAGTAGTTAGTAATAGTGTAATCAACCGACATCCGGTTAGCCCATCACTGCCTTCTTGTTGTTTATATGCCCATTAGGCGAGTCCATGGTTCGGTAATTGAAAGGAGAGATAGCCCCCCCACAACAATTATGATTTAAAATTAATCACTGTAGTATAAATTATTAGTTGCAAGTTTCATATTTTCAATGGTCTGTCTTGATGAACAATTTTTATGATTGGGATTGCCAAAATAAAACAAAACTTGTCAGAAAGTTTTAAGCTAACTTCATGTCTGAGTTCAGTTCCAACACTGTTTATATTTTTATTGTAGATGCAATCCAACTTAATCAATAGAAAAAGGAATTCATTCGAAACAAGCAAACATTTTCACAATTTCATTTGTCTGTTTTGTTTCTCATTGAGTGTCAAAGGCTTTCACTCACATTGAAATCCTAGCCTTCTATGGTGTGTCCCTCATGAGTCACATGTTCAACTCTACCCACTCCCAATGGACTTTATGTCTCACAGTCACAACTTGCTATTCCTCCATAAGCTATATCCAGCTGCCAAATAATAGACAGCAGCTGTCAAGTAAGAGCAGTATGCCCATTTGCCATGTCCATCAGAGTGGGAAATCAGCTGAAATGTGTGAGTGGTTAAATGCTTGCATTTTAGAATCATAAGATGCTATTTCAAATCCAAGTGTGACGATTTTGTTCACTTTCATTTTTTCAAGCTAAAAAAACTAGAGCTGTGACAATTTGCTTTTATTAAAGAATATTTTTGTCATTACTTGACTATTTTGGGATTTTAACATTTCTTTTAATTCTGTAGTCATTAGTAGGGCTGTGATAATATGCTTTTATTAAAGTATATTATATTTGCTTGGTGAGCACCAACCCAAGTTTGGCACAAAGCCAGTTTTACGTGCTCTTACTTGGGATTTTTACATTCGATGTTACCCTTTACCTAAATGAGCTGCTCTCCTGAGTTAACGAGCCCCATCTGCCCGAGGCAGCTAAAGATGAATTCATTGGTTCAGACTGGGATTTGAACTCGATTTCAGAGCACAAGCTTTTACCAATGCTCCAACTTTGCTTTTATTAAAGTATATTCTAGGTGTTACTTGACTATTTTGTGATTTTAACATTTCTTTTAATTCTTTTATTACTAGGGCTGTGATAATATGCTTTTATTAAAGAATATTCTTGTCATTACTTTTTTGCGATTTTACCATTTCTTTATATTCTTGAGTAATTACTAGGGCTGTGAGAATATGCTTTAATTAAAGAATACTCGTCATTACCTTTTTCTGATTTTACCATTTCTTTATATTCTTGAGTTATCTGTAGAGCAGTGATTATATGCTTTTATTAAATAATTTTCTTGTTGTCTGGGCTGTGACCAGAGTATTCTTTAATTTCTCTGATAGCCACTCCTGCATTTTTTTGCTCTGTGTCTGTGTGAGAATGACCTTTTTTGTAGAGTTTTTTTTTTTTCATGGAGAGAATGAAATTGGTTACAGAAAGTTATTCATTTTTAAAAACCTTTTCTAACAATATTACCCTTTTTACATTCTCATTAACTGTTCATTTCTTGTAACTTTACTTCTTCTTTTTTAAGATTTTGCCTAAAAAAAAAAACTAATTGATCCCCATTTTCTTTCTTCTCTTTTTCTCTAGGTAAGTGGATTTATTTTTCTTCTTTGGAAAGAAAGATGATTTTATTACTGTGTGATTCTAAAATGAAAATGTGATGCAAAAATAATAAGGTATGTATAATGATTGAAAATTATTGGTTTTATCATTTATAATTGAATTGAATTATTTTTTTTCATTTCGGTTGTTTAAATAACAATTGATTTATTTTCTTTCCTATTTGTATATATTCACATCTGGAACTATAATCCTCATCTCTTTTGTTCACTTTGGTTAATTTTACAAGGTTTCTTAAATAACCTTTGAGAAAATGTCATGAGGGATAATAATTATTTTCAAAAACTTCAAAATAGGGCCTCCTGCATAAAAACACTTCTTTATGTGTCTCTTTCCACCCTGGAAGATCTCCTCAAATTTCTTCTTCGGGTAATTTTCTGATGCCTCTTTCAGCTCCTCTGTTGACTGAAATCTGATTCCCTTGAGGCTGTCTTTCATCACAGATCACCAAACCTGGTCAGACTTGTCCCAAAACGAACAGTACTGCACTTAAACCTAAAACGAGAGCAAATTTGACATGAAGTAGCAGTTTGATCAAATTATACTTGATGTCTTTCCTGACATTTTTTCATTACTTATTAAACAAACCCCAAAGAATTAGAAGAATATGTCAGTAAGACGTTTTGTGGACTATATGTATTTTTATATGAAGTAACATTTTGATCAAATCATACTTAATGTCTCTCCTGACATTTTCTGGTTACTTGTTGAATACAACTACGTATCTAAGTCAAAGAAATCACCTCATGCGAATGGCCACGCGGTGATTTTCAGAAATTCTTAAAAAGAGCCATAAGGAAAAATAAGTAAAGTAATATATGTCTAATAAAATGACTCTATGAGAAAAGAATATTAAAGTATCTTGAAAAAAAAAGAAAAAAAATCTTGGACTTATGTATGCGGATAAGAAGGGCTTCATTTACTCACTCATCTGCACCTATTCTTCACCTGTACTCCTAAAAATACTGAGGAGAGTGCATCCAATGGTAAACTAATTTCTTATTGCACTGGTACTCTTTACTAAGTCTAGAAATTCTTGTAATCAAGCTGACAATCATAATCCACTGAAAATTTCGACAAATTAAGAGTGTTAAGCTTTGTTCTAGAGCATACCTAAAATTAATAAACGATAATGTGACCGGGAGATATTGAGTGCTTGCTTGTGTTGACAGTGATGCCTATAAAATGAATTAATGGTTTGAAGGGACAGAGGCATTTTGATATAAAGGACACTGCATAGTAAGAAAAGTAGGAGAGAAATGAGTTTCAGGGTCTATGGATACTTGTTTCTATAGTTGTCTCTAAAAATATTATGTCTTTTTCAGGATGAAATTACTTGAAATGCCATGATATCTCATAAATAATTTATTGCATATATA
>JAUZSX010301215.1:0-13074 GCA_034780655.1 Idiosepius hallami | reverse complement strand
AAGCCCGGGTAAGAGCACGTAAAAATGGCCTTGTGCCAAAACTTGGGGGTGCTCACCAAGTAAATATCATATACGTATAAATCTGTATGTATTCATGTATGTAAATTGGTGTGTGTGTGTGTGTGTGTATGTGTGTGTGTGTGTGTGTGTGTGTGTGTGTGCTCCTTGGTTTAGACATAAAACAAAAAGTAAATTAATGATAAATCTTCAGAAAATCAGGGTAAAAAAAAAAAAAAAACAAACAAAAAATACAACATATTAAAAAAGTCAAAAGTAAGATTTATAAAAGCATTTACAGTTTTATTAGTGGATTGTCAGGTGTTTAAAGGTCACCTGTAATGCAATGTTGAGGTCACCTGAAAGAAGAAGACAAAATCACAGTAAATTAGATTTTTTTATAAATGGAGTTTGTTGGATCATGGGAAGAGTGACGTCAAGATGAACATGAGATGAAGGAATGAAGAACAACTTGAAAGGAATAAAAGATGGTGGACTTTAGCAAATAAAGCTTCAATTGCCAAAGGTTACAATGGTAAAAGATGAAGAGGATGAGATTATTAGTTCTGGAAGAAACGGAAGGAACCACAGGGTTTTTCTGAAGGAGTGCACAGTTGGTGGAGAATGTTCTTTGAATCCAATAGCGACTAAAAAGAAACACAAATTGGTATTCACCGTTTTGTTTAAATAAACAATATATTTCAGAACTTTGCGACTTATTGTAAATGGATGATATAATTCAGAACCCAAATCAAAATTGGAAACTATTAGAAAAATAAAATAAACCCCTAACTTTAAAAAAAAACAAATAAACATTGGAAATTTTAATTAACAAAAGAAAAAAAAAATACTAATCCTAATCAGGGAAAAATTAGAAAATTAAAAAAAAAATTAACTTAAATAAAACCCTGATCATAACACCAGACAAAATTAGAAACTTTTACAAACAAACAAAAAAATAATAAAACGAAATAAATTATATTGTTTATATACATAAATGACATAATGATGAATACCAATTTATCATTCGTTTTAGTCACTAGTAGAATCAAGTGTACATTCTCCAATAACTCTGCACTCTTGTTGTTTTTTTTCTTTTGTTTCTTTTTTTTGGAAGGGAGGTAGGGGTGATTGGTTGATAGAGAAGGAAGAACGTTTGTTTTTTGTTTTTTTCTTTCTTTCTCATTTAGCAAAAACATTTTTTTTTTTTACAGCTGATTTTAAAACTGGTTGAAATTCCTAAAACATCAATAAAAAATTGGACTTTTTCTACAACCATACCCTACAGAGCCAATCTGAATTTTCTATGAAGTTTTTGAATGAATTATACTTTAAAACTTGTCCCTAATTCTATCCCCCTTCCAAGTCTCCACCAAAAAAAAATAAAAGAAAAGGGGTCCATTTTTTAAAAAAGTATATGTAGAATTTTCATTCATTTTCAGACTTTAAACAAGACTGTATTTATATTATTTATAAATTAAAAAAACAATCAAGCATCTCCTTCAAATAGTCCAGAAATTGGATGGCCAATTTACATTCAATTTGAACAAGTAAACCCTTTTAAACAAAAAGAAATTTAAAAATTCTTTGTAAGTTTGAAGGTTTAATTCATTCAAATAACAAATGTAATTGTGAAATTTTAAAGAAGTTTCCAGAAATGCTGGATTCATTTAAAATAAATCCACTCCTAAATGTTCAGCAAAAGGCTTTTACATTGTCTTATTTGAACCCAGAAAAATCAAAATTAGTTAAGACTTGGTTTTGTTTTTGTTTAATCAAACCAACTAATTTAAGGAAACAAAAAACAATTATTAATCCAACAATTAAGAAGTACCATTTAAGATATTACATTCTTTAACGTTTAAAAAGCATTTTTTAGTTTTACAGCAAATCAATATTTACAAATAATTCTTACTTAAAATAAAAATCTTTTTTTTTAATAAAAAGCCCTTTTTAGTGAATGAAAAGGAAACTAGTTAGAATTTTAAAAAAATAAATGTTTTTAAAAAGTTATTCCCCTTGAATTCGATAAAAAAAAATTGAACTCTGATGAGACAAGTTTTATCTGATCCTGGGAAAATGCAAAGATTTAGGTTTATATTTACCATGGTTACAGATTGGTTTATTTCATTCTTCAGTGGTATATCAACTTTTACAGTCATTTAATGTCAGAATGATTCTTTTAAATAAATGCTGATTTTTGTTTATATATTTTTAGATCATCAGTAGTTGTCAATCCTAACCTCTTCATACAAGAGAGGAAAACAAGAATATTTTTTTAAGAGTCTAGGTTAGGTATTATTGTATGTTAATAAGTACTTTTTGTGGTTACTAACTATACCATTTTAAGTTGAAAACTAAAGTTCATAATGGACTTATTTTCAAGTAAAAGAAACAATCAACCTCACAATGGAACAATCAACTTCAAAATAGATGAATCAATTTTAAATAGAAAAACAGCTTACTTATTCATTTCTCATTTTGAAGTTGTTTTCCATTTTGAAGTTGAAATGGTATGGATGCACAACTGTAAGGCAGATATAAAATAATTAATCTATTGTTACTCTTGGTTTAGTATCATTCGAGTTTCGTATTGCAAGAATACAACTCAAGTGTAGAAGTGTAAATTTAAATCCTTATTTATATCTTGGTTGTGATCAGTTCCATTTCATATTTTAAACATCATAAAAACACATCATTTTGTACGGTACAACCTAATATTTAGTCAATCCATAAAATAGTATTTATTTATAGAAATACACACAAACACACACACACCCATACACCCTTGGAAACATGGACAAAATTACACAGATTAATTCATTTGAGTAACACATTATAATAATTTAATGATGTTACAAAAATGTCCAGAAATCTCAAACAGGAACCAGCCAGTTATTGTCTCTGTTTATAGTTGGATATTTTACAAGCCTATGACACTTCTCTCCCTTTGTAGCAATATAGGCGTGACGTGTCGGTCACTATCGTCAATAATCGTCTGTTCCCGGTATTGACGTCATACAGACTAACAAAAAAGCCACGTTCATTTTGAGAGAGGGCCAGAAAGCTAGGAACGTCCACAATGGCTTAATAAATGGTTAACCAAAAATGTCTGTCTTCGTGTTGACTAAATCATCTTGATTCCAGGACAACAACTTTGGAGATCAACACGAAGATGGACAGCAGGGAGACGCCCTTCTCCTGGAGTTCTGGAAAGGCTCAGAGCAACAAACAACATCTGAATTGTAAGTAGCATTTTCAGATTCCAATCCGACCCTGCCAGCCAGCATCGACTGTCCTTTGACATGCGTGTAAGACCGGCCACAATAAGACTACCGAACACACACACACACATAAACCGATTGTCATTGTGTTACACCTTCCTGAACCTGGTTCCAAACAAATGGTAAGAATTATATCCACTTTTCAAGCCTTTTAATTGGAGAATTAATTGAGCCCTAAAATCCAGGCTTTTGTCATCCCACCCCACACCAAAAACAAAGAAAGAATAAAAAAGCAGAGCTGTTTACAACAGAGAAAGAATCTACCTTTCTAATAGATTTTGTGTGTGTGTGTGTGTGTGTGATATTTCAGTCAGACATATTTCTGAATCAACTCAATCAACTTTCAAAGAGTAACATCAATATAAAAAAGGTGTTTAAAATAAAAAAAAATAATATGTCCGATCCATGTGAGCAACATTTTTATGAACTATCTGGTTCATGACCAACCAGAATTTTCAAATCAGAGACACTTATTCAAGATTGAACCAAATCCCTACCAGGTTTCCCCATGAGTGGGTAGAACCCCTAAACACATTCTAAGCCTAACTAGAGAGAGTGTACAGGTAGCACATACCACTCTTGTGAGAAGAGATTAATCATGCTAAAAATACAGAAACTTTAGATTTTACTTTTTCAAAAAAAGATTCTCGTACATAGAATGAAGACAAGACTATTCATTACTCCATCAAAAAACTTACATATCTACATAAGAGTATAATACTTAGACATCATTTTTTTCATAAAAAAATGGTTTGATTGAAAATAACAGACATCTTTTGTCTACTTATTATTTCTTTTACTTTTTCCAATTTCCTGATATGGTTTGTAACTTTAGGCTTCTTTTAAAATATTATTATCAGAAAGTTAGAAAAAAAAAGTAAATAAAAAGTGTCTGTTCTTTACAATCAAACTTGAGTAAAAGAAAATAATGCTGCTTATATAAATGTGTGTGTGCGTAACTGTATTACAAGGATTTGGGAAGAAAAAAAAATTATCAACCAAAATGAAAAAGAAGTTTTTTAATTAAAATAAATATATTAAAAAAATATTATGCACATTGTTGAAGATTAATTAATAAAGAAATTAATTCACTTATTCTTTAATGTATGTTGAAAATCAAATTACCAACTTTTAATATTGTATAAATATATATTTAATATAAATTGTCGGAATATTTCCTTTAAATAAATTCATATGCATATAGAGAGAGATATTAAATTATATTAAAAAAATTATCTGATATTCTTGTTGAGTTTAAAATTTTTTCAAATACACACACAGACAGACACACATTATATATATATATATATATATATATATATATATATGTGTGTGTGTGTGTGTGTGTGCATAGAGGGTGTCCCAAAAGTTGCTGTGCGGAAGAAAATAATGTCTTAATGCCAATGGAAGACATTTCAAGCATTTCTTTTAAGATCGGCTATGATAATGTAAATAACATTTTTATGGGTAAAAATTGTATTTTCTGAACATTTTATAATAAAATATACTGTTTATTAGTTTATTTACATTTTTAAACACCCAAACAGAATGCACAGTAACTTTTGTGTGTGTGTGTGTGTGTGTGAGAGGGAAAGAATTTAGAATTTAGTAGTTCTTAAGAATTTGTTAATTCTGTTAAATATCTTAGACAATGGTAAAGTTTCACATATATTTAGTGTTGTATGGGAGAGAACAAGGAGACCTGCATAATTATAAAGAAAATCTTTCAACCTATTCAACATCCTAGCAACACACAGCACATCTGATAATGAACCAATCAATGAACAAATCAATTAATCAATCAACCAATCATCTACCAAAGGAATCAGCTTTCTTATTGACTTTAATCACAAAATGGAGAAAGATTTGGTCACTTTACAAATAAGCAGTAAATATCGTATTTGAAAATAAAATCTTTGCAAAGCAACCAACCACAGCATTTGAGAAAGAAAGGAGAAAATACTTAGGATGAATAATGGAAAGTGCTTTTCACATTGCAAAAAAATCAAAGATTTCTTTTTGTTATATTAATAGGCAAAAATTATAATTAATAAGCAGTTGATATAACTGGAGACTAAAATTTTTCTTTAATTTGAAGATTAAACTACAAACACAAAAAGAATATTTTTTTAAAAAATGGTGAAAACTATTTTTCCAAGCTGTTATCTTTATCTTTGGTAAATGGATAAGAACAGTCAACAAATAGATATACAAATTACCAAGCTTCGTCTCAAGAATGTTCTAAAAATATTTTATGAGCATTTATTCATATAACTTAAGATTTTTGTAGAGACAAAAAAAAACTAAATAAATTATACTATTATACATTTAGGAAGTTTTGCATCAAACCAGCCCAGTCTAATAATCACAGAGCTTTTATACTGTACATTTATTCTGCTTTTCTAAACATTGTCTTAGTCTAATTAAAGCAACCCCTAATAATATTTAATACTCATGAAAGCTAAACCAGTCTAATGATACCAATTTGTGTAACCCCTAATATTCTATGTTTTTGCTAGCTTTTATGAACACCATCTTAGTCTAAAAATACCAAACATGTACAATGTTATGTGTTTTTAACGCATAACATTGTCCATATAGCCAGCTTTCACGATTACTAAGCCAATCCAATCCACTAATAGCAATTAGGACTATGACAGTATTCTTTTATTAAAGAATATTATTATCATTACTTGACTATTTTGTGATTTTACCATTTCTTTTAATTCTGTAGTTATTAGTAGGGCTGTGACAATATACTTTTATAAAAAAATATTCTTGTCACAATCCTATTAACTAGAGATGTTGCAAGCATATTTCTTATGAAAAACATATTTTCATAGCCCTATTAATAACCTATAATATTGTACGTTTAGCCAGCTTATCTAAAACATTTTTGGTTAATAAAATCCCTCATTATTGTTGGTTTTGTATCACAATAAGATGTAAGCAAACAATGTTGTAAGATACAAGACCAAGAAACATTAAATTTATTTTTCATAAATAAATGCTGCCTGTGTAAGTTGAGACAATTTAAAACTATTTCTAAAACCGTATTATCAATGAGGTTTCCATTTGTTTAGCCTCCTGTTGTATCAACTGCTTGCTTAATGATACAATTTATATCAGCATGGAAATCTAATGGCTAACCGATATTTGTTTTTTTCTAACTCAAATTGTTGAGGTAACGGACAAATTGAGTCGGATCTCTTCCAGCTTTTGTTCTTTCTCTCGTAGAATTTCTTTCAGGCGTCGAATTCTTTCTTCTTGAGGAGTTTCCCCACTTTGGTCGAATGAGCTTGTTGAAACAGGCTCATCTAAAGGTTCTGTTTTAATTTCTGTTTTCAAAGAATAACTAGGGATAGTATCATTGTTCAGCATTGACGACTCAAGTGAAGTCAGCGCTTGGCTGCTGGTGCTGGCCGGGTCACTTGTTTCAGTCTTTGTTTTGTGTCGCACATACTTTCTCTTCTTTATCTCGGGTTTTATTTCAGTTGATTCTTTCCTTTTACGGCCACGCTTTTTACCTGTTGGGGGTTTCGTTGGGCAGTCCATTTTGTACAAGGAGGGGATTTCTGTTTCGGAGCAATATGTTAATTTAGAAGGGTTATCAGTTTTTAGAGTTATGTTGGTTGTGTCTGTACAGTTGGGTTGGTCTGTTGAAATAGGCATGGCAATGGGATAAACACCAGGTGAGTCTTGCTCGTAACCGTACCAGTTTGGTTCTTTCTTGATCGTATAAGGCATGCCAAGAGCATCGTGACCCACTTGAAGTGGAGGTACCAAAGAGGGGGCAGGTGAGAGCATGGGCGAGGGAGGTTTAGGAGGTTCATCTCCATAACCAGAGGTGATGGGTTCTGATTTGATTTTGATACCTCCAGTCTGTAATGACTGGATGCTGTCTATTTGTAAACTGGTAGGATTGGAATCCTGGAATGACGGTTCCTCCGCTGTGGATATGGAAGCTATGCTTTTGGCACGGCTAACCGTAGGTGGATGAACAATCACATAAGATGAGCTAGAAGTGTTTTTGGAGTTGGACTTCGACATGTCCACTGAACGCAATACAGCAGAGCGCTCTACTTTCGGTTCTAAAGGCTTCAATAATAATTTATCATTGAAGCCAATCCCGATGTTTTTGGTGTCGAATTTTGTGTCGACACTTATTGAACTCTTTTCATCGTGCGTTTGCTCTTTGATACCTTTTTCCGTCTTAATAACGGGTTTTAACTTTTTTCGGCATTTTCTTAATGGAGGAAGAATCAAGTCCATAGTGTCCTCGAAGCCCGTGTGTATTTTTGGCCTTCTAATCCTTTTGCCTGTGACAACGGGAGGAGCCTCCAGTGTCGGCACAGTGTCTTTCACAGGCAACGATGAAGGCCCCGGAAGAGATGGCTCCTCCTCGTTCCTCTTGGAAGTAGCGCTGATCTGGCAAATCACTTGCGAACCATTTGCACTCGTAACAAGCGACGGAGGTAATTTGTCTTTTGAATTCAAAACCATGTATTTTGCCATTTTCACTTGCATGTAGTTGTGATGCTTTTCAAAAATATAAGCTGAGCGGTTCTTCTTGCGTTTTTGTGACGGAACTGCAATGACTTTTTCTGTGAGAGGAATGAAAAAGTAGGTTCCCTTTGGGAGAGAGTAGGCAGCACATTGAAAAACCTCATTAAGTCGAGGATCTGAGCCAATTGTCATGGGTTTGCTCTCATCGCTGGAGGAAGAGGAGCCTGACGCACTGTCGCTGTTGCCGTTTGATTGAACAGGCTTTGTCGGCTCTTTCTTGTTTGTGCTGCTAATAGCCGTGATTTTGGTCTGTCCATTATGGCGGAAAATATCAACAGTGATGTAATTTTGGCCTGCAAAGAAATCCTTGTCACAAGCTATGATAGGAATCCCTCTCTTTGGAAACGCATTCTCTTTCTGGGGATAGTTTGTATCAGGGTCCTCTGATAATTTCTCTGAGAACAAACTATCGCCGTCAAAGTCAAGCGAGGCCAATGTTTGCTGCTCGGTGCTTGTCAGAGATTTTGCGATGGAATTATTTTCATAAGATTTCTTTTGAGATTCTGGATTGTCGTAAGTGACTTGAAGCTTGTCCTGGGACAACTGAGAAGATAAGTTATCGGTGCTTAGGTTGAGAATGACCGTGCGCCGACTCGTCTCTAAAGTGTCCCTTACATCGTCAGCATTATCACTCTCTTCAGACAATTTACTTTCATCTGAACCAACTGCTAGTTTCATAGCAGTAGCCAATGTATCAGCAGGGATGGGGTCTTGCGGGAATGGTTCTGTCGAGTCAGACTCGCTTTCCTGGTCGAATGTGTCTTCACTGGCAGCGGAACAGGGTGGATTTTCAGCCAATGAAAACACGGAAGAAATTTTGAGGCCAAACATGCCATCATCTTCGTCGTTTGACTCGGTTTCTTCACAAGGGGGAGAAGTAATGGAATCGGTTGGTTCCATTTTGCTAGTGCTGGAAGGAGAGGATGGATCTGTTTTTTGAGAGTTGATTTGAAGTGGGGTATTATCTGAATCAGTCAAGCCCTCGTCCTTGTCGTGTGCAGGTATAATGGGTGAAACTTTGGAAGGTTGTTTTAACTGCGTAAGCACAGCGTTATCCTTGCTCGGATTCTTCGCTTCACTTGATGGAAGTTCAGAGTTGCCAAGCAGAGACTTTCCCTGGAAGATTTTAGCCTTAAGCTTAGCAGGATCGACAATAGTTATGCTACGCTTGTTTTCTGAATTTAAAACAGGGCAGAGTTTTCGTGCCGAGTCCCGGGTAAAAAGTTGTACAGGTCGAATCGAACTGACAGATGTTGTAGGTGAGGTACTGATAGATGTTGTAGGTGTGGTTGAGGTAGGGCTGCCACTGCCACTGCAAGTAAGGGTGGGACTAGAGGAAGGTGTGCTGGTTGTGGAGGTGGTGGTGGTGGTTGTGCTGTTGCTGATTGCAGTTAGGGTAATTGTGTTGCTTGTTGTTGTTGTTGTTGTTTGTGTAGTAGTTGATATGGACTGATTTGCATTGCCTTCTATTTTCACAACAATAGGAATTGAGGATTTAGAGGAAGCATTTGTGATGGGAGAGGCCTGCCATTTTGGAGGATCCGGCTGGCTGGCTGAAATTGTCGTTTGGTCTTTCCCGTTCAGGGAAACCTGAGGGGGCAATGATATGGGCGTGTTGGTGTTAATACTAGCAGATACAGCAGGCAGCAGTAGTTTCAACATGTTGTCGGAAATAATGTGATTCCCCTGCAGGGATTGGCCACTAGTTGTTGACAGGGTGGATATACTAGGGATTTTCATCACTTTACTGGTAGAAGCCTGATTATTATTTGAGAGCAGACTGTTTCCAGGTGATGTGGTCGCTTTCTTTTGTACCACAAACACAATTTTCTTCTTCTCTTCATCACAAACAACTGTCGGCTTGGCAAGAGCGATTTCCGTTTTACCATTCACTCCACGACATATCAATTTTTTCACCTCGTTATTCGGCTGCTGAACACTATTCACCGTACCCAAAGGTCCATTGTAAGGTAGAATATATTTCAGTTGACCCCCCACATAAAGGGCATAAGCTTTTTGGGTGTTGCCGCCAGACGGTGTAGTATTTCCAAAACCTTTCAGATTGACCATGAGTTTTCCTGAATTGCTAGTCGTTGCAGTTGGGGGAGAAGTTTTTGGAACGAGTGAAGGCATAGTTTTTCTGAAAAAAAATAAAAATTAAAAAAATACATAAATTCAAAAATGTACATAAAATACAAATTTAGCAAAATAATGTTATATCTTCTTAAGAATTTTATTTATTACAGGTTGTACCAGAAATCCAAGTCCTGTCCTGACGAGCCGTAAACAGTGAAACAGGCCTGGATATTGATTGTAAATAATATTTTACTTAAGCTTTTAAATAATTTTGATCAGCCACTTTCAAGGTCACAGTAGTATGCCTGCTGTCATTATCATAACATTCTCCCTTTACAAAAGTTGTAAGCTGGGTACTCTTTAATGACTATTAGAGTAAAAATCGTTACTGTGGTGGCAGGTTAACTGATATGCAAATTCAATATGGTTTCAATTCAGAGAAGAGGAAGACTTGTTGTTGTTTGCCTAGCTGTTCTAACAGACTGTAGACAAATTGCAAAAAATATTTTTATATATGAATATATAACACATATATGAATATATGAATATATAATATATATATATATATATATATATATATATATATATATATTAATATAAAATAAAAACAAAAAATTTGCCGACGTTTTTGGGGGAATCTAGGTCATTAGAATCCTGGTCATGTGTCATAGATATTTTAAGATTAAAAAAAAAAAAAATTAAATAAATGAATAGAAAAATGTCAAACAATTTTAAGATTGTTGAACAAGCCATGACCCACCATGCAGTCTATGGAAAAATTATCAAAGAATTACTCATGGTTAGAAAATAAGAAAACGGGAAAAAATTCAATAAATTCAAGCAAAAGAAAATAAACAAACCACTCATAAGTAAATAAACCTTGCAAATCACTAAATTTAGATAACCATTACAATTATTTTCATTATCATAGCTTTATTATTATTATCATATATTATACCTATGGAATTTATTTCAGAAATACCAAGTTTAAATTTATTCCATTTTTTTTCTAAAAAAACTAATGCTTTTTATTTTTTTTCTGCATGAAATCAACATTAGAATGGGGAAAGTAAAACTGCCATGTTTTTTTCTTATTTTACTATTGATGACAGATTTTATCCAATCAGAACGTTGCTAAATCTTTTTTTTTTTTACAAATAAACAGAACCAAATCTTTTTTGTTAATATTAAACAATTGTTTTTTAGGGAATTTGTAATTTTCTGTTTTTATTCTAGGGAAAAACAATAACTGCCAGAGTGACTAAGTTTATGAATATATAGATTTTCATTGATTCCATTTTGCACATTTGTAAATAGTACTAAAATTTAAGATGAAAGCTAATCCTGTCGAAATGAATAGGTGATCGGTTTGTTTAAAATAAAAAGTTTAGTTTTTGCTTTGAAGAAAAGAGACCTTAATTATCAAAATTAGGAATTATATAAAAAGTTATCTCCCTTACATTTCCAAACTAAATTTTTCTTCGTAATTATTTTAGCATTTGAATGAAATGAAATTAAAAAAAAGTTTTTGCGCATTAACTTGTTATATAATAAGCATACACAAAAAATTAAATGATAAAAATTAACAATAATAATAACAATAATAATAATAATCACACAAAAAGGCGATTTATAAGATCAGGGATAAAACGAAAAGGTCTTAAAGTTGAGAAAAAAGACAGAAAAATACAAAATAAAATAAACAATTACATGAAGTTATATATAATAAAATAATGATATAAATTTATTTTTATTTGTTTATTTTTATTTTTTATTTTTTTACCCAAACAGGAATTTATAAAATCAGGACAAAAAAGTTTGTTTTGCGGTGTAGAGAATAACAGAAATCAATGTTATATAATTCTTCCTTAATTTTATAAATAAAGGGAGGTAATTTTTTAGTAAATTAAAAGAAAATTATTTTCCATTTTTTTTTCTCTCTCTGTTATCAAAGTTAATTTTACTGATTCAATTTAAAATAATGAAAATCCCCATCCCCCCCCCAAAAAAGAAAAAACAGATCTCGACTGAAAAATGGTGAACGTGCAAAAAATATCTTGAAAGAATAAAAGATTAAGCTTTTGATCAAATTAATTATTGGTTAAAACGTAGAAAATAGAGATAATTACTTTCTTGTCAAAATAATAAGAACAACATTAAGACTATTGAATAATCGGGCTGTTGTGAACTAGAGAGCTACAAGAAAGGATAACAAAAAAAGGAAACATTAAAAAGAAACCAGGGTTATGGATATTGAATAATAGCATGTTGTTTGTACATGCAGATTAGTTTTTAAATCTGAAGTTATATTTTATGAATGCAAATTCTTGTCAGTGTGTATGTTTTTCATTTTACATTTTAAATCGAATTTTGATTTTTTTTCGACGTACAAATGACACCATAAAATTTTTGATGTTTTTCAGTTGTCTTCACTTAATGAAAAATTGATAAAAGTGAAGGTACAATCGGCCCTTTTCATAAAGAAGGATAAGTCTTGAAAAATATCTTTATAAAAATACCGAGTTACTCCCCTTGAATTTTATTATATTTGCGGGTCAACATAAAAATAATAAACCTAATTATAGTAGTATTGGTTATTAAAAAATATATCTTTTTTATTTGATTTGGAATATTTTCTTTATTGATTTGCTATATTTAAGTTTAATCCTTTGGACCCTAAAAGGCCGATATATCAGCCCTGCAAACATAAGGCTAAAAAAGACACAATATTTTGGACACAATATGTTGTTCCTCTAATATAACGACTATGAGTGAGTGGAGTGACTACTTGATAATTTTGATAAGTCAGGGTTCAAAGGATTAAATAAAAATCTACAAATAATAGGTTTGTATTTGTTTTACCAGCTTAACCTTTTCAATTCATTTAATGCAAAAAACTACCATTTTTAAGAAAACCCTTGTTTTGGTTCACACGTGTGTGGTCTTTTTTTTATTAACATGATGCACCATTTAATCCATAGCTAGAGGGAATGTGGGATTTACACCATTCGAAAGACTATTAGTCCAATTGTGAACGCAAATAGAATGACTTATATCAGAACTCACGTATTAAGATTCAAAGTTTGACTTATCATCCACTGTCCCAAAAGGATTTCCTCACCAATCAAAATAATATTTTTAAGGTTTTCTA
>JAUZSX010301204.1:0-13076 GCA_034780655.1 Idiosepius hallami | reverse complement strand
CAAAAAACCTTGTGTGACCTTGAAATGACCGTGAAATGGTTGATAGGTCGTTAAACCCCCTCAAACTCAAACTCAAATCCTAGTCAAAACAGTGTTTACCCTTAGCTGCCTCAGACAGATGGGGCTCATTAACTCAGGAGACTAATACATCTAGGTAAAGGAAAATAACTTGTGTTTGTGATCATAAATATAAATAAGTGCTATTTCAGATGAAGTCATTTATGCTCAACTATTATTTCTTCACGTTTTTAAAAGAATTTAATTTAAATTTATTTAAATCCCAAACATTTGTTAGGTTCTCACCTAAAAGAGTCTGTCATTTTAATTTTACTTTGATATTCTATAGCATAAGCCATATATTTAATTTTGGTTAGAAACCTAGTTCATCCATAAGAACCAACTCAAAAATTTCCTTTAATTTCATCCCCAGCAAACTATATAATGGATTCTTTAAATCAGTCTTAGATGTCTATTCAATAATTAAACAATTGTTTGATCAGTTATCATATTAATATACTTAGTCAATTCATATATATTTTGCATCATTTAATGTGTATATAGTTAAAATAAATACTTGTTCCTAAAGTTGAGAAACTGGTGTTAAATAGCTTTCTCCCGGTGAAGGTGGATTGGCCTCTCTAAGACATGGTAGGCAACCTATCTGGTGCTGATGTCACAATAAAAACACCTAGTCCTTGCAAAATATCAAGTCTCAGCAATTGACAAGATTATAAATCAAGCAGTCTTAAAAGCTTACATTTCCAGACAGCATTTGCAAGGATACCACCATCACCGGAGAGAAAACCTTCTAACAGCTAGGGTATACTAGCAAGGTGTGGCAAATTCTACCTTAATTGAGGCCGCAAGATGATGATGAGGAAAACGAGAAATTTGTGGTAATAAATGAAAAATATTCCTTCATTAGCTTTTGTGCATAATTCATTGAAAGTGGTGATCACTTTTTGTTTACATTAAACACAGTTTACTTTGAAGAAATAATTAATATTCATGCTTTACTCGTTATTCATGATCTTTTTCCTGATTCAACCAAAACTACTAATTTGAATGATAAATGTTCAGGATTATAAATAATTGATTTCATTTGAAATTAGTATTGATTTTAAATAACAGGTCAGTACCATTCACTAAATTTGTGTTGATCCATCTGAAATCTGTTGAAATTTTCCCTGAAAATAGAAATCTATAAAAATTCATTATAAAAAGTTATATAACCAAAGTTTAAAAAAAAAAAGATTTTCTCTAAAATTTGCAAATAAAGTCTTTTATATTCATTGTTCTTCTTCTTAAACTGTTACACATAGTGGTACGTTGGGCAGCAAATTTATTTTTTTGCTATTTCTGTAGTATACTAGCCCTAT
The DNA here is from genome assembly GCA_034780655.1 of Idiosepius hallami. NCBI lineage: Eukaryota > Metazoa > Mollusca > Cephalopoda > Idiosepiidae > Idiosepius > Idiosepius hallami. The sequence continues at coordinate 11,697 of JAUZSX010301204.1, read as the reverse complement.
ACTCAATCCCCGAACCGGAGAATCTTTTTTGGGGCTTTTGAAATCAGTGTTGCTCTTCACCTGGAGGAGATACTCTCCTAATGAGCCCCATCTGTCAAGGCAGCTAAAGGTAGATGCAGTGGTTTTGACTGGGATTTGAACTTACGTAATATGATTCCATAGTCCAAGCTTTTACCAATGCTCCACTTAGCCGCCCATATTCATTGTTGGTCATAAAGTAAACAGAATTCAAATCCAAGAATTCCTTGAATTTTGATAAAATTTTGGCTTGTATTTGCTTTAAAGTTTGGATATTATTCTATGCATTTTTAAACATCTCAAAATAAACTAATCTTAAAATTCTCAAACTTCTTTGAAATCATGATACATGGTCATAAGATTAAAATGATGTCAAATAATGCAGTTTTGTCTATTAGTTGCTAAACTACACAATCTTTCATAGTTGGGAACATAGTGATATAATTGACCTTATGCAAATTCATTACAAATAAAACTCAAATATAAATTTGATTATAGCAGCAATAATAGATTCCAAGGATTACTATGCATTAACATTTTTACATTATATTACTTAGTTAAAGCAATTTTGTTCAAATATACCAATCCTTTTCTTACCATACTTTTTATTTTATGTATAAGTTGAAGATAAACATCAAAAGATGTTTTCATTTATCTCCCCTTCTTACTCTGCTTCTGTCATTTAATCACAAACACTATTTTCTGACTACAGCAAATTTATGCAAATAGTGATTGGAGACCAAGTTATGTGGGGACCATAAATGACAAAAGATAAAGAAACCCTATTTCCTACATGGGAAGAAATTAATTTTAGATTCACTCTGATAAAGGATGATGTATTAAGTATTGTCAGAAGCCCTACAAAAAAATAATAATAAATAAAGAGGTAATGTCCCTCAGCTGCTTGTGGGAAGTTTATGAGGCCCTAATAATTTCATCTGGAATGTGAGTGAAGCCATGGTACTAATTTTGTATGAAAGGTGAAAGGGCAGTTTTTGGACATATGATGCCATTACTTTGCTTATCCACAGTTAAATCCTAATTTTAAAGAACAGCAAAGGAAATGACACATTGAGGAATGTAATTAACCTTTTGGGGTCAGTTTTTTATTTGAGTCCTACACAGACATCCAAATAGGACTATTTCAGTTTTTATATTTAGGTCAAATTTTTTTTCTTCTTTTTTGCCCTCCCTCCATTCAAGTTCAACAATCTGATCCTTGTGATGATAACATTTGCTTTTTTTTTTTAGTTTAATCATGATGAAATCATTTTCTGTTTCCTATTTTCATTATTCAATGTTTTACGTTTTGGACGGTCACAATATGGTTTAAACTAGAGTAGAAATTGGAAACTAAAAGAGGTTGCTATCATACCAATTATCATAGGAGCAACTGGATCCATGAAAAAGAATTTAAAAAAGTATTTAGTAAGTTTCCTGGTGAATCCAGTACAAGTGAGATACAAATGATTGCACTGAAAGAGACGGCTAGAATCCTATCTCTTGGTTGGACTCACTGAAATCAGGGTAACTGTGAGACATCTGGTCAGATGTCTCATCATTTTAAATGACTACAGATTTCATTATCCATTTTTAAACTAACTTTTAAATCTGAATACAATGTAGTGATCTTAAAAAATAAAAGCACAATTTATCAGATGTCTTATTTACATGTAATCAAAAAAAATTCTTTAATAAATAAATCGACTATTGTTTTCGTTAATTGCAATTTTCTTTTTTACATGGAAAGGAATTTTCTCCTTTACATGGAAAAATTTCTTTAATTAGTAATAAAAAGAAAAAAATTTATAAGAATGAAAGCAAAAACAATTTTTTCATCTTGAGATAAATCTCTACAGTAGGTAATTCAAATATAAACTTATTTTATTTTGTTTAGTTTGATTTTATTTTGTAAGATTGTATTTACTTTATTTTTTTTAAAAACATTTTTAAATGAATTTAGGAAGACTCCTAGTATTTTTCTATCAATAAATTTAATATAAATACTGTCCTGAGAATCTTCCCACATTGTTAAACACTTGAGTCAATTACAGATAAATTGTGAGAAACCTATGAATATTCAGCAGAAATCCTACAAATATTTGTAAGTAAAAAAGTTAACACAAAATTAAATAAACAAATAATTAAGGACAACAATAAACACTACTACTACTACTACTAATAATAATAATAATAACACCACCAATAATAATGATAACATAGCATGAATTCCACAAACCTTTTAATGAAATAACAACAACAAATATTATCATTACGCCCAGTACCAATTCAAAAGAAAAATAAATTAAAATTTCCATTATCCAAGTCCTACGATATAGAGTCAAAGCCAAGTATATAAAAAAGCATAAACAGTATTTCAAACTTATTGGTCTGGTGATCATAATGGTGAAAATCTGACAATTACCAAAGACTTTTGACTTTATGTGTATAGAAAATACTTGTAACAATAAAGATGACTATTCAATATTGGGATTTAAATACGTTTACATTGCTGAAATTATAAGATTTCACATTAGTCTTGACCTTTGAAAAATGGGTAACTAAAAGTCTAGATATAAAACATATTTAACAACAACATAATCACAGCAGGATGTAGAAATTACTTCAGAGAATACTAAAGAAAAAAGCATTTTGATTTTTCAGAAAAAAAAAGTCTGTGAGTGAGAGATTTTGATTTAGGTTTAGTTAAAAAAATGTTTTCTAAGATGTTTAAAAAGTGATTTTTTTTACTATGGTATAAAAAAAAAATCAAAAACCTTGCTTAATCATTAAACATGAAAAGTTTTTTTTTTCTAACTATGGATGTGTTTTTCTTCATTTTCTTGTATTTTATCATTGTTCTTTGCATTCCATCTTTATCTCATTGTCACAGCTTCTATGACTTTATAACTAAAATTCATGTTTATCACACATGCCTGATTTAACTTTCTCCTCTCTTGAACTCAGAAATTATCAAGATAATTGCAACCATCATTTCCAACCCTTGCTTTTGTCAATATTAATGACACTGTCTTTAAAGTTGTTCCTCTTGTAATAACAAATGAAATCCTTATAGATTGGGGTTCATCTTTTTAACTTTCAAGCTCCTTATCAATTACCTTGAAACATTGAAGAATAATGAATTTACTGATAAAAATTATCAAGGATGGCCATTGTTCTATTTCCTTTCCACATTACATTTCTCTCCTCTTTATTATCAAACCTTGTATTAATGGAATATTTTGTTTGTTTGCATTAAAAGGCTTTTAGTTTTTTTAGGCTTTTTTCTGATTTCATCAGGATTTTTTATTAAAAAGCTGTTGTTATCAATTATATTTTTCTAATTTGAATAATTTAACAATTATCTTGAAACTGAATTTTATTTAAATAATTTAGCAATTTATAGAAAAATATATGATCTGAATTTAAAGAAAACATAAACAGCATTATCTGAAATAAATCAAATAACCCTAAATCAAATAAAAGGTTAACATTTGAATTTTTCATAGTTTGAGCATTTTAATTCTAATTAATCAGACCACACAGATGTCTATTTTGACTGGCAGTATTATTTTTTTTATTAATTTTTTTTTCTATTATTTTATTTGAAATTTAATTAACAAGATTTGAACTGTTTTCATATTTTTTAAAATATCAAAACCAAAACTTTAAAATATTTTTTTTTTGTACATGTCTAAAAATTTTGTTAAAATCCAATTATTGAATTTTAGTAAATCTATGTTTAGAAATATGAATGTTTAACTGACTTTTTTTTTTTAATTAGATATTATTTCTTAAATTTATATAAAGAATCTATGGAACTTTCTTATGAATGATTTTATGAATTAAATTATTAGATTTGTATATTTTTCATTGGAAATAAAAGTTTTTATCTTTTGAATTTTATACTATAACAGTGGAATAAAATCTTTTTATACTTATAAGTGATTAACATATTTTTATCAATAAGATTTTAAAAAAATGATCCAATGAAATTTCTTATTTGTTGTATTTTAGATAATAGCCTTTAACAACCTGAATCATATATTTATGAACAATTAGATTCTCCCAAACTTAATAATTTATTGTGCATTTATTATTGTCCAAACAAAAATTATGTCCTGTATTAAGAAATATTTTAAATTGTGTACTTAATTTTGAAGTACAGTGATTGTTGATTAATTTTATGAAACTGATTTCATTGTTGATCAACATAGAAATCTGTATTTGAAAAGACTGCTGCAGTGCTGTTTATTTTTTTTTTGATAAACTAGACAATGAAAGTAAATTTATGAAACAACTATAATAATATTAACTATAAATTATTTAAAATATCACAAGTGAAGAATGGTTCAATTTATTCTTGATTGTTTATGTTCTTGATAAAGAGTAGAGCTAATATCAAAATAATTGACCATTTTGACTTTTTACAATTTTTATTCTGTAGATATTATTAGGGGTATGTTAATATACTTTTATTAAAGAATATGCTTGTCAAAGACATGACTATTTTGCTTAAAATATTCTTGTCACAGCTTTAATAACTAGGGATATGACAAGCATATTCTTTAGTCAAGAATTAAAAGAACTGTTAAAATCGCAAAATAGTCACGTTACAAGTAGGGCAGTGACAAGAATATTCTTTAATAAAAGCATATTGTCACAGCCCTAATAATAACACATTTAAGAATTTAGATATTATTTCTGAATTTTTATGTCAATACTTAGTAACAAATGCATCTAAATAGCTATGATCAATTGTTTAATTTGTAGATATGTTTACTTTCATTGTTATGAATAAGCCCCCTGGTTGTTGACAATTGTTTCTGGTTCTAATTCCATCTTGAATGATAATCTAACCATCACATGAAAGATCTCCCATTTCCAAGATGGTGTAAAATATGAACGCCAATTAGAATTCCATGTCCCCTAGTCATTAATAACATTGTGAGAGTTTGAGGGTAAGAGACAGAGACAGCGTTCATTCAAACTTGGCCACAACAGCCTCTTCCCCCCTTAATGCAAAATTGAGTTTGTATCTCTTCATCTGGTCAATTCAGAATCACCCTGAACAGCTATCAGCATATCTCTCCAATCAGGAAACAACAACAAAATTAGGGACACAATAGGGACCATATCTTCTCATGCATGTAAAAACCTTTTGTTTAGAATAAAAATGATACTGTCCCTAATAGAAGTAAAAGTGATGGTCATAATAATAATGATTAAGCAAATATATTTGCCCTCTAACTCCAAATACTTTTATTATAAAATTTATTCAACTCTAGAAGAAAAAAGATTGGCATGTTTGTTTTTAGTGACCATAAAACATTTAATATTTATTGTAAATAATTATAATATTTAATATGCTTTTAATTGATAACTGTTTAAAGGTTTATTGAATGAAGCATGATTTCGTAAACATCTACTTCATATTTTGTAATAATTTTTACTTATGATATTGTGCTGAATATTTCAAAATCTAAATATATTTTATGGACACATGATACATGCAGTTTTTTTAAGTAGTCTTAGATAAATTTTAGGTTAATTTTGAAAACCCAGTGAATAGAAAATGAAGACCTTCAAAATATAATCAAAGCATAAATTATATGAAAATATATTATGTAACTACTTCTGCTTTACTCTATTAATAGTCACGAATGAAATATTTTCAATAAAATGTTTGGTTAGTGATTTCTTATGTTGATTGATTTAATGGTCAACAACAGTTGCTAATTATGACTGTTAAATCAACACTGGTAAGAAATTGACTAATTTTCTTCATTTCAATACCACTTACTCTATAGAATAAAGTATTTTATTTACTAAAATGATTACTTGTAAGTCTGTTCATCATCAGCAGTCACTCATGGTCTAGTATGACTATCCTACGTCTTGGTCTCAGTAGGTAGGCCTCTTGGAAGGACGCTTGCGCGTGATGTTTTTTAATGTGGGGAGACAGATGCACATGCAGTCACCCTTTGATAGAGAAGGGCCTGGTTCCAATGGCATGGAGAACCACTACGACTGAAGGCCATTCTCTGTTGCAGCCTTCATCGCCTTCAGAGCCGTTGTGTCATTGCTGTCATCATCTGCCACATCCGCACATATGGTTCATTAGGCTAAAGGGACCAAAGTTCTTTTGTCTTCTCCTGCACCCACTCTCTTTCAGATGAGAAGATTTCACAACCTTAGGCTAAAAATTGGCCCAAAGGAGCCAAATAAAGTTATCAAAATATTACATTAGCAGGTGTGAAACTTGGAGAAAGTTGCAAAGGAAATCCATCTTGTTTAATTGTTTGAAAAAGAGGAGGAGGGCAAAAGAATTTTGGGCAAAATGGTGATGGCTGGGTGTTGATAGCTTTTTGTCCTGACAGAGGCTCATAAAAAAAAAAAGTGAAAGAGGGTGGGTTTCTTCTAATCCATGACTCACACATACTATGAAGGTTATCAACACAGTGAGAAAGAAAAAGACTAAAACTCTTTTGTTGCTTCCCCATCTCTATAGGATTTTTTTTTCACTCTTTAGGGAATTGAATAACCTACAGTTTTTTTTTTCTTTTATTGATGGGGTGGTGTCTGCTTTTAAGAATGACAACAAAAATGTTTGATAAATTATTCAGAAATTCTCATGTTTCCTGGAAAAAGTCTCAGAGGATTTGTTCTTGTTTGAATTAAGATTCAGCTTCCTATTCCATTTCTCAGATGCATGACAGGAAATTCTAACAATGTCATATAAGTTGTTTATCTTTTGTAAATCTGTTTCTATTCTGATGACAATTATTCTCAAAAAAAATATTTGAAAACTTCTGAACTTCATTTGTCCATTGTTTATTTTCATTTATTGAATTCAAAATTATGTTCAGAATTTTTACTTATTTTTTGGTTTTTAAATTTGGATTTTAATGATCATCTTTGATAATAAAAAATGAAACATTACAGATACATATAAAACAATAAAGCCATCATGGAATTTATTAAATACTTATATACATACATATATTAAAATAGATAAAAATCTGTGTGTTTGTGACGAGAAAGACTAGATCATATTGTTTGTATTATTGATTGTGTATCAAGATATACACATATTGCTATCTCATTCATGGTGTATGTACATGTTATGATTTTTGGAAATCTTTTTTTATATTTTTTTTTTCATCCACTGAAAATAAATTTTATTAAATTTGCTACAATTCTTTTCTTTTAATTATTTTTAAGTAATTTTCTGATGGATTTATATTTTAGAAATTAGTGGCTTCTTATTGATCAATAATGTTGTTTATGGAAACAAACTAAGGAAAAATAAAAGCAAAAGTCAATGAAATTCCTATAGAAGTTGTTGAATTATCCAACTATTTTGGCATCCATTTTAAAAATTTAATGAGATCACATGATCTAATTTGTATTTGATTTTGCATCCAAATTGACTTCATTTTTAGAAAATATATATTTTTTGTAGAAATCTAAGGATAACCCAGAAGTTCAATAATGAGGAAGGAAATATTTTAATTTTCTGATTTCCATTAAGGAATATTAAGAGTAAAAGTTACTCTTAATATTCTTAGATGGAGTCTTTGATCATAGTTACAAAGGTTTTAATCTTTAATTTTCTGCAAGTGCAAAAATAATAATGAAAAAAAAAACAAAGAAAAAAATCACCTATTATTAGTTCATCTACCATTTATTTATTAAGAAAACCTTAATGAAAATCTGTATTGAATGAATTTCCTTGAATCAAATTATATTTCAGGTAATTAATCATTTAATAGAATAATTCTTAGCATTACATATAGGAGTTATGCTTCACTTAAGTTTCACTTTAGCAGCCTCGGGCAGATGGGGCTCGTTTTCTCGGGAGAGCAGCTCATCTAGGTGAAGGGTAACACTGAATTTAAAAAACCCTGTGTAAGAGTACGTAAAAATGGCTTTGTGCTAAACTTGGGTTGGTGCTCACCAAGTAAATATAATATAAGAGTTATGCTTAGTATCAAAGTCTCATCTTTTCAATGATTACAGGCAGTTAAAGATTTTTATATTTGGAATACCGTTTGTAAACTGATCTTAAAATATTAAAATTGTTTTCTAAAAAGATTGGTTTGAATATTAATGTATGATAATCATAAAATTTATACTTTATAGACACTAAATTATACAGAAATTGAAACTATAATTCATTAAATGACATAATCTGAAATTCAGAATCTATGCATATGAGAATTAGATAGATTCTAACACACCTATTAATCAACAAAGTATGTTCAAATAAGAAAAAATTACTTTCAGAATTCTGTCAAATTTAGTTATGGATCATATATTCTTGAAAGTAATAAATAGCAATATTTTATAATAAAAACAAAACTGATAATAAAAGTTATGATATTGTTGATTTATTATAAATTCATGTTAGCTAAAATCCCTTGTCTTCCAACACAGTTAAATCAATTTCTATAATATTTGATCTCTCATAAAGAAAGCATCTTTAAACAAAGTTCAATTTTGAATAAAGTTTTAAAATCTTATTAAATAAAGACAATTTCTAAAAAATGCATTCATTAAAAAAACTTTAATTATAATTGGATAATTTCTATTCACTCTTCACATTTTTTTCTATTTTAACTCTTTATCATATCAATTAGTTCTGTCTGTGGGACATGCTAGTTTAATGTAATAGGGTTCAAATTTTGTTAATTCACTATATCGTAAACCAGACAGCAGAAGCTGCAAGTGAAGATTAAATCTTTTGTTGCTGGTTTTTGTCTGACTCAGCTTATTTTTCTAATATGATTGTGTCCAAGAGAGACACTGACTCATGATGGGGGATTAGGCCCCCAGAATTGACAGGACATTCTTTAGTTATTCCTATAAGCCAACTCTCCTAAAGATCTCCCCTTTCCTACTGTTCTCCCTACAGTTTCCAGACAATGAATTCCTTTGTTTTCAATTTAACTCTTTAGCTGAACTCTTTCACGAAGGAAGAGTAGAAAATTACTTGGGAGAAAAAACAAACAAACAAACACTGGTTACATTTTTTGATTGGTTGATATAATATTGACTTAAAACTCAGTTATTGGTAATCTTCAGAAAACAAAAGATAGCAATATTGACAAATTGATTATTCTAATAGTTGTATAATATTTCAGTTTGTGTAATATCATATTGAGGTTTAATATTGATTTAGCATCAGACAAATAAGATTTCAACATCAGTTCCCTGTGTTTACAATTTCTAATGTCTCTTTTAATAAGAACTACACACATTTTTATTTCTTAATCTAAAACATATATTTTATTTCTAGCAACAATTTCCTTACTAAAAACAGTTGATTTTAACAATGCAGTTAATTTTGTACACTTTTTAAAAAAAAGCTTTTATCTAAATATGTGAACTTGTAGTTTCCATATCATACCCATTTCTTAGCAATATAAATATTCTGATTGTATTCTACTGGAATAGAGAATGTTATTTTTAAATAGAATATTGTCATTTTTTTTTGTTCTATACATCATATCTTTTGTTCATCAGATGACTTTTCTGAATTTAGTTAAAACATCAGAACAACCCACACATAAAGACATTTATCTGGTTCATAAGAGAGTGATCAATTTCAAAATTTCACTTCAAACCACCAGTTAGAAAAAGTCCATTTGGTCTAGTGGGTAGACTGTCAGACTTCAGAATCCTTATGTGAGTTCGAATCCCAGTCATTCCATTTGCTGTCATAACTGGACTAATACGCTTGGAAAAGTTATGAATCCCCACATTTCCTCTAGCTATGGGTTAAATAGTGCATATTGGGTTACCCAGAAAGTTTTGTAATTACAGAAGAAATGTTTATCAAAAAATGATTGTTCTTGGCATCAAATGATCTAAAAAGGTTGATATGCTGTAAAACAAACCGGCAAGCCACTAATCATATTGTAACGTTCAACAGGCGCTGATGAATGTTGATCAGTTGAATATTTTTGGAAGGAAAGACGCAATGATGCATCTTTGTTTCCATGAGAGAGGGGCTTTCTTAGAATCTCACACTGTTATCTGCAACAGGGATTAAACTTTCAAGTCATGGATGCATAAACTTAATCTTTAAAACAATGCAATTTACCATCCCCTCTGATTTATTTATTTAAAAAAAAAATAAAGATCATCAAGCATTACTTTTGGAATGATTCCCCTAATAATTATTGGTCATTGGATTAGGGGGGTTTCCTCTTAATTTGTTAGGTTTAAGCAATATTAAATCAAAACAATATTTTACACACACACACACGTGTGCATGCGTGTGGTGGCGGGGTTGTAACCTGCTTTTATTATGGTTTGTTCTTCAACTATTGATATATTTCTCATTTAAGCTATTGGTCTTTGTTATGGTTTGGTTGGCCACAAATACAAGAGAACACGAAGTTGGATAAAACATGTATTAGTAACACAAAAAGGTACAGATATAAGTGAAGAAAGTAATTGTCTAGCCGAGCATGACGAGTCATACTGCACCTAGCTCTCCTGGTTCTGATTCCTCCTCCTCTGGAACGATAATTTTTAATCCTAGTTTATAATGCTGGGCAAGTCTAATTATGGAGGGTGGAATCCACTACAACAGTCTTGCAAAATGTTCACATCCCATTATTTCTTCTATTTATGGTATAAACAGTGCAGCTGTTATAATTCAAGAGAAAGTTTTTCAACAAAATTTATTTTTATCAGCTTTAAGTGACAGAAAAGTTTGATATTATATTTACTTTGTGAGCATCAAGCCAAATTTGGCACAAGGCTATTTTTAAATGCTCTTATCCAGGCTTTTTACATTTAGTGTTACTCTTCACCTAGATGAGCTGCTCTCCCGAATTAACAAGTCCTATCAGCCCGAGGCAGCTAAAGTTGAATGCAATGCAATGTTTTTTTCGACTGGCATTTGAACTCATTTACTACGATTCCAGAGCCCGAGCTTTTACCAATGCTCCAACTTTGCTGCCCAAGATTGATATGCTGTTAAACCTAACCAGAAAATTGATGTCAATACTTGATTTGATTTTTTCTGTTGCAATTAAAAACCATTTTAGTGTTTTTCTAAGCTTTGATATTTAGTTTACATAAATTAACGACTTTTCATGTTACACACTCGAATACCATCAAATAATTGAATTTTCATTTCTCAAGACAGAAAAAGTCTTAAGAAATGAAAATGACAAATGCTAATTACCATAAACTTTTATTGCATGTATAATGGATTTTATTGAATTCTTTGAATGCAACCAGACATTTTTTTTTTCTTTTTTGATAGGCAAATGCCATAAGTAAATGTGATTATCTTAATTTTCATTGACAAATGATTTATGCAACTAATCAAATTTTTAGAACATTCAATAAAGAAACAGTTAACTTTAAGATTAGGTAAAATGTAGAATTGCAATTTTATTTACAAGTCTGGAAAATATATTGGAATATTTATCTATCATTAAAAATCACTTCTTTTTTTCTTATTTAGCACCATCAACATATACATCATCATGACCATAATATGTGTGTGTGTGTGTCACACGTGTGTATGTGTTTGTGTACATACATACATACATATATATATACATACATATATATATATAATGATTTTAGGAGTAAGGATTCCAATTTAATTGGTCATCTGATAGTGTAGTGGTTAGAAACTTCTACTGACACCAT
>JAUZSX010301193.1:0-13076 GCA_034780655.1 Idiosepius hallami | reverse complement strand
TAACTTGTTCCAAAAGTTTGAAAACAGTTTGTGATTTTACTCACCAAGTAATAGCTAAAACAACAAAAAATATTTCACAACTTTAAAAAAGACCATAATTTTCCAAGATTTTTCTGACATCAATCTTCAATCTTTCTGATCTGGTGAAAGAACCATTCAGTTGGTTTTGAATCCAGGAATTTTTGACATGCTTCCACAAAATTTTGGGACAACCCAATAGATGAAATAATTAGAAATGAAAAAGAATGTTGTCACCATTTGCTAATTTGGATAAATTCCATAATTTTAGGCTGAGATGAAAATTTGAAGAACTTTTGAATTTAGATTGTCATATTGCATTACAATGCAAATGAATTGAGAGAGGATTTTATTTCTAATTACAATTTGATATTCTTGTTGCAATTACACAATTTTCTAATTATTTAATCCTTATTATAATTCAAAGCTTAATTAAACGAGATACACAAGAATTTTCTGTTTTTGGTAATTATTCAATTTTCAGTGAGCATTCTCTTCTATGCTGGGTGAAAGGTCAAGTTTACATATATGTCTTTATTCATACAACACTGAAATATATTCATGAAAATATATGGGCAGCGAAGGTGGAGCATTGGTAAAAGATCGGGCTCTGGAATTGTAGTACGCGTGTTCAAATCCCAATCAAAACAATTGCATTCATCTTAAAAATGGCCTTGTGCCAAACTTAGATGGTGCTGCTCACCAAGTATATATATTTATATGAAAATATATATAAATGAATACAACAACAATAGGAATAATATATTATTTCAAAAAGCTGACTCTTGAACATTTCGGTCAATGAAAAGCATCATCAGGGCTTGAAATGTTTGGCTAAAAATATAATGTATATGGACCTAATAAATAAGTAAATATTTCCTAAAATATGTTCACTTAGATATTTTAAATATAACATTACTCTTTTTGTTGTTTTCATTTATATCTATTTTTTATATTGTTGGAGTATAATTTTTTATTTCTACATACATACATATATATATATTGTTTAAAAAGAAGAAGACATATTTGAATATTTTAAATACCTATCAACAGGATGATTAATTAATTTATTTTAAACAAAAGGAAAAGGCAACATTTTTAAAAATAAAAAAATAAAAAAAATGAAATGTTTATATTTTGAAAATAAAGTTGTCAAGGAGACTGATGAAATTGGTTTTAACGATATTTTTCATTCATGACTTTTGTTCTATTTATTTTGTTCTATTTATTTTGTTTTCGAATAAAATCATGTGAGCCAGATTCTCATGGATTTGAAATTTACCTAATCTTTGGTTCATGTTATCAGTTACAGCAATTATGGAAGATTCAATTATTAATCTCCTATTTTTATCATTTTCAATTTTAATTATTTTTGAGTTATTTAAATCAAGGTGGTGGTTGTATTTGTTTCTATGTATAACTGTTGCATAGCTATTGTCATTGTTTCTTAAGGCTTGTTTGTGTTCGCATAATCTTTGTTTGTAAGGTCGAGATGTTTCACCTATGTAAAATTTATTGCAGCATAGGCACTTTATGGAGTATACCCCAGCATTTTCATTTATATATATATAATTATTATTATTATTCTAAGTAATAAGGTTGCTTAAAATATAGTTAGAGTACTTTTCGAACTGAGGAACGCATAAGCGAGAAACTGGCAGATGTCGACTCCCGTTGACTCCATGTCTACATTTAACTATATAATTGAAATTAGACGGTTAATAGAAAGTTCTGTGTCATTTATTCTATTTTCCTTTTTGTTTTGTAGGTGATTATGTAGACAATGTTCTAAATATGAATCAAGGTAGAATGAATACAGATGAGTTATGTTTACTGCAAGTCAGCAAAGTTAATGAATATGCAATGCATGGTTGGTATAATTTTTTTTGTCATTCAGTTTCCTATGAGAATAACTTAATAATAGTAAACTGCACATTGTCTAAATATATTTTGGATAATACATTGAATTTGTGCTACAAAACAAACATTTGATCAGTAATTAGATTTAAAGATTAGAAAATTCATTGCCAGGTGTTATTCACCAGATACAATCTAAGGATGATAATAATCTTGCCAAAAGATTACTCCAACTTAATCTGCTGAGTCAATAGGTCTTGAACTATGCCATACATGTACAAATATCACCAATTCTCATGCCAGTTTTTATAACTGCTGGTGAATTATGAATGAATAGAAAAGTTAACAGGAACAAATTTCAACTTAAGCGAGTTGGATGCCGCCTTTCTTAATATAAAATATCAACACGATTCATGATAAAACAAAATTCCAAACCGTCAATTTTTACTCTCTATTTTTTTTTCTTTATTATAAGTAAAATCAAAAGTTTTTATTTTTTTTATCTAACGAATGAACCGAAAGAAAAGGTTGAAATAAAAAGAGAATGCTCTATTATATTATTATCATCATCATTATTATTATATGTCAAAGTTCTTCCAAAGGATGAAAATATTTAAAAACCTTTTGTCTACAGATTCAATAATATTCTAGATAATTCAAAATTTCATTCTGCGTGTAACTTTCAACTAGCATTTTTTTTTTCAATCAGGCTAGCGTTTTAGCCTGATTAATGCATGAAGAGATGGAGACAATGAGGTCAGTGATGGGATTCAAATTTTTAATTTAAAAAGAAGAGAGAGAAAGAATAGGAAAAAAGCAAGGAAAGAAAGAAAAAAAATGTAATTTTAAAAACCAGTTCACCGAACTCATAATATTTTAAGCACTGGTTCACACTAACTGGTATGAACCGACTGAATCCTATCACTAAATGAGGTATACAAGAGGATTCACTGAAATATTATATTTACTTGGTCAAGCACCAACTAAAATAAGCCATAAGACCATTTTTACGTGCTGTATATACCTGGGCATTACCATTCAGTGTTGCGCTTTACCTAGATAAGTTGCTCTCCCAAGTTAACCAGCCTAATCTGCTATAGGTAGCTAAAGGTGAATATAATGGTTTTAATTGGGATTTGAACTCTTCAAATTCCAGAGTCAGGCTTTTACCAATGTTCCACCCTCCCTGTCCAAAAAGAATTCACTCAAATATGATAAACATAAAAACCTCTAGTATCAATACTTTGTTTTTAATCACAGTTTTCATATGCATGCCTTTTTTTTTTGTAACAGTTAATATTTCTTCAAATATTTTTTTTTTCATAATAGAATATTTTCAACAAGAATCAAATCACAGGTTTATAGAACACTAGAATTATTGCCTGGCGCCAGGGACTTGCCACTAAGATAATTAGTAAAGTCTATAATCTAAACTCATTTCTAATAATTTTTCATGCTAAATTCATTTTTAATGGTTTTTTATATTAAATTTATTTCTGAACCTTTTACAAAATTTATTTCTAATGCTTTTCTCTAAGGCCTATTAAATGTAAAGACTGTACTATACATATGCAAATTTTAGTGGTCTATATATAACTCTTATAGTTTTCTATACGCTTCTCTGTTATTTATTTTTAATTAGAAAACTCTGGTTTGTATCTTTCCAAAGTTAAGCAACATTGTGCCTGGTTAGTGGTTAGATTGGTGACCATTTAAGAATACAAGTGTTTACAGTTCAATTTCTTGTTTTCTTCAACTCGATCTACCCATGCTCAGTTTTCATAAACCTGAAATTCGAAATCGGATGTAGAACCCAATTAAACACGACGATTTTACTTTTATATGTATATAGATTAGAACTTATGTTCCTCAGAATGACTACTTGAGTACATTCATTTTATCTATTTTCTTTATCATTTATTTTACATTGTTTTTTTTTCCCTTGGAGTTCAGAATTACATAGATGTGTACTGAGGAAATAATTCTGGTCTGCATCTAACTTTTCAAAGGCATCCATATGTTATATTTTTGGCATGTTGTAGATTCAGCCAATCATATTACTTCTAACATCAACATTTAGTTTTCTTCTTCCTTTCTGGCTCTGCCAATTTGGAAAAAAATTAAATGATTTAAGTTATTTCACAAAAAATCTCAAAGTACAAATAATTTTAATTTGATTTAAAAAGAAAAAAAAAAAAAAATCATTTTAAAAAAAAATGCCGCGCCCACTTTTTTTTTTTTTTTTTTTTTTTTTTTTTAGTTGCTCCTCATACCATGTTTTTTGAACCGAGATCCTGGAAACCATTACAGAAAAAGCATCCTGATGGTGTAGATGATATTTATTCAGATTCTAATATTGAAGGTCATACAATTTTTGGTAAGTTAGACCTCCATTTTTGAAAAGTGAAATTTTAAAACAATACTTGACTTTTGTAATATTGTGACTTAGGTGGATGGTTTTTGAATTTTTATTTTTTTTTAATATTTTTTTAGGAAAGTCACAACTTTCACTTGAACCTGAATCCATGTGGGAAGAAGTTGTTGATGAACAGGACATTCGATATTTTGCCACAAATGATAATGCTGCTGCTATTGATGATTTAGAATCTGCACTTATAGAAGACCCATGTAATGATGAACTTTGGCTGAAGCTTGCTAACAAAAAGCTCAACAGTTGGGAAAGGTGTAATATTATTCTAGTTTGATTTACTGAACATTACTTATTTTACACATTTTCAAAAATTATTTCAATGCAAAATATACTTATTAAAATTTGGTAAGATTGAAAGTTCGCACTTAATGACAATTGATTGAAAATAAATTAATAGAACTTTTATTTTAAAAATACAACTTCACACAAACAGAAACAAAAAAATATAAATAGTTATTTACTTTAAAATAAAGGGGTCTATAGTATTGCAACCATACCAAAAAATATTGAAAGAATATTAACAGAGACTTATACCCCTAAATCCAAAGTAAATTCAGTCAGAAGGGGTCTTTAGCCTCCCAGACCCCTTAAATATTGAAGGTGCTATACCATATTATACTTTTTAAGGCTTACAGCCTTAAGTCCACTGTAAAATATCTATAATTTTTTGACAATGTGTTTTTCAAGATTATCTAAATTATGAAATGCTAAACAATTATGAATTTGATATTTGCTTGAAAATCAATTTTATTAATTCTATTTTTTTATAATAACAAATAATTTTAGATTTTTATCTTATTGTTTTTAGTGAACGTCTAGACCAAGCTCTTAATGTTTTGGCTCGTGGCCTAGAAAATAACAAACAATCTCCATTATTGTGGGAACGTTATCTACAATTGTACAGTCAACACCAAGACAGCCAAAATGACATCATAAATATGTGTCAGACTGCTATCAGAAATGCACCTAGTTACAGCATATGGTGGTTGGTAAGTGATGCAATTTCATGAATGTTCAATTGTTTTTAAGACTTAGGAATTCATTCAAAATACTGTTACTTTAATTTTTCTTGGTTTTCTGTTAAAATGACTAATTTATATTAAACTAAACCAAAATCTAATTTCTATTATACCAAACAAAAAAAACCCACAAATTTTCATCATAAACTCAATAACATGTGATAAAGATGGTTTCAAACCAAAGTAATTATTTTTGTATTGAATTAATATTATATTCTATAAGACACTTGAGCTATCAGCATTCAGGGAGAGAAAAATGTTTTTATTTTGAGAAATATAATCTTTAATGAAATTTAAAAATAGTGAAAAATTAACCAATAACAGACCACATTCTTAAATTGCATTCAGTATTATTTTTAATTTCAACTTAAAGAATATATATAAAATTTAGACTTCTATTCTTACCATGATTGAAAGTTACAATTTCCAAAACATTGTGAACATAATCGCTCAGAAACTTCTTGATCAAACTCTGGAATCTTTGTTGAACTTGTAGAAAATTAATGCTTCCACAGTCCTCATTCCCTCTGCCATAATTTCATAAAGTTATTATATGTTTTAATTTTTGATTAAGTAAAACATTCTTTTTTTTAAATGTGATTGTTATAAAGTTAAATTACCATTGCTAAATTAAATCATATAAAAAAAACTAAGGTATGATTTTCCCTCCCTTTGCCTGTTGTAATGATTAAAGTGGTTTAAACCAACACCTTTTTAACATTATTCTATATGTCTATGTAGGCAGTCTAATGTAAAACTAGGGAACCTTAAACTTTACTAATGCTGATATTAAGAGTAATACATTAATTATAAATTCTACCAAGTTCTGGCTAACAGAATAAAAATAATTTACTCCTGTGAATTAAAATTAGAAATTTTGCAAAGGTCATCAAATTAAAACAGCTTTACTACAAGTTTTAGAGAGTTAAATTAGTGAAAAATATAGCAAATATAACTATCAAAATAAATACTGTAGCCCAAATAATGTAAATAACATCAAAGCTTTTCTCACTAAATAAAACTTGTCTATTTTTCTTTACTAGTATTTAAATAAAGTCCAGAATTATTTTGAAAAAACAAAGTTGTGCCAAGAGATTCTGCAGTTTTTAAGGAAAGAAGAAACTGATGAAAAGGTTTCCCATTACATCACAGAGATTATTACCTATCAGGTTGGACTCATGGTCATTAGTAACAGATACAAAACTGGCTTGCTTTTTTTAAAGGTCAGTATCTTTTATTCAATTCCTTAAGGTAAGAGTTGACGTAAATACCCTCATGCCCATATTTTGTAATGATTACAATATTGTTTATTTAGTTATTAATGTTTATTATGATACCTTTCTTTATTAACTCATTTCAGATTGAGGATTGTATAACTTGTACTGAATGGATTCATCATACTCCAATAAAACTTCAATAAAATGTCTTTCCAAACTAATATGCAAACTTATTCTTAAAGTATGAATAGCACATAAATAGTGCTTTTTTTAATCTGACTTCTAGTCTGAGAAATGGACCCTAATTCCACATTTATTGAAATATTTTTATATTTCTGAAAATTTTTCAGAATCTGCTACAAACTCCAAGCAAAAATGAGCAAGTAATCATGTTGAAGCTGTTGCCTGCTGACAAATGCCTACTATGGATATGTTATATACACTTGTATGAATTTCACCAGTTACCTGACCAGCTATATGATCCATGTGGAAGTTATCCTGATAAATTGGTTGCTAAGGTTAGTCAAAATATCTTGCTCTCAAACAAATTTCAGATCAGACTATTTTATTCTTGTAAAATATACTTTCACATCAATATTTAATTATTTCTGATTTACAACTACCAGAAAACATTACAAATGTAATTAATAAAGATTGTTGTAGAACTTTTTAGTTGATAATTTTAATACTATTGTTTGCAGAATCCTATTTTTGGTCCCCCGATTTATCGGAGAGGGGACACTGTTTTCAATGGAATGAGTCCATCCATGCGTACCGACTATTGCTGGATAACCGTCCATTACTTTTTTCTTAAATTCTACCACAAGTTGTATTTTTATATCTAGATGTGCATAATAAAAAAAATTTAATTACAAAATTTGTCATTGCGTCCCCAAGGGCCTAAAAATGGTCAAAAACACCCACAAAATGGACAAAAATGACATATTTTGCCCCATAACTTTTGATACATCCATTAGATTTTTTTGAAACTTGACCTAAATGTGGAGGAAAACATTCAGTATTTCTGAACATGACAAAATTCTGGTTTTTATATTCCTTGGCTTTTTGGGAGATAAAAACACCCCTTTTGGAGGCTATTTAATGTTTCTGATCAAAATTTCATAATGCATGTCTGTTTTATGCTCTGTTCACTGTACACTCATGGGGGAACATGCATGCTTCACTTGTTAAATTATTAGAATCTTTGGGACATGAAATATCTATATTCTTATAAAAAACCAGATAGTCTTGTTTGTATAAGACTTTACATCCTGTAGCTCTTTAGAAAATAAAACAGCGATTGTTTATACGGAGAGCTCTTTAAAAAAATTGTACAATAGTTATTTTAAAAAAATTTTTTTAAACCACAACAAATTGCATATATACGGTATTGCCCTCCTTAATTTAAATACCTTAAAGTGTAACACCAAGAAGGGCTGGTGCGACATTGCCAATTATTTTGATTTTTCCATTTTTAATACATTTTATATAACCCAACCTCGGACTTTGTCATTTTATTTCACCTGGATTATTTTTTTTGAATTGCCAACATTTTTTTAAACTTTATTTTTTTTTAACACTTGTGCTAGTCAAATCCTTTGGACCCCGCAAGCGCTATCCAGCTTTGGTGGATGACCCTCAAAGGTGCTTCAAGGACGTGATTAAGCGTACAAAAGAAAAGCTTTAGAAATTAAGTTAGTATAAGAAAGCATGAGAAATAAATTTGATATTAAAAAAAAAATTGAAAATGAGTATAAAAATGCATTAACTGCTTCTCTATATATTAGGCTTCTTTAATTACTGTAGTGAAAAATCCCCAGTACTCTGGCAAAACTAGGCAATACATTTGGTAAAACATAAATTTATGGACTTTATAAGAATTTACAACTTCAATGTTACTGCTGTAAATGTTAATTATCAATGGTTGAAGACTAAATTACTATCTACAAAAATAAAATTAGCTCTTCTTTTAACACAATTTTAAGAAAATTTTCTTTTCCCCTATTGAATAATTTTTTTTGTGGGTGTGTGTATGTTTATGCCATTGTTGATGAAATAAAAATATGAGTAGTGTATTACTTTTGTAACTGAAGCCCACAGGGAACATTATAGTAATAACATTGCTTATACAGCAGTATAAATGAAAATAATTGTTTAGATTTTTAAAAAACTATAAAGCCTTATCTCAGAAGTGGTAATGAACAATTTAATATAAACACATCATGTTCAGTTTCTTTAAAAATATATTCTCTAACATCCTTCTGCCATGGACTGTGGTATCCACTTGGTGTATCATAGCTGTCAATATATATGTTGTAACTGTTTGTTTCTTTTTCATATCTGCTCAGGTAAAAAAAAAAAAAGCAAAATCTTATTCTTAGACTTTTTTTTTTAAATCAAGATTTTCCAACCTTGTGGTTCATTTTTGAACATCCTGAAAAAAATTCAAGAAAAACACTGAATAATTTTATTTTTAAATAGTGATACATATATAATAGTTAAACAATTTTTTTGTTTTTGTACACTATTTCATAGTGGAAGGGTAAAATTCAATGTAATGCATTTCATTCTGTAAACATGCACATTGTGCATGCAGTGCATATTCAGACTTACACACACTTGTTTTTAAAAGTTAGATTCTATAAGTTTTAAATAAACTTAAATGGTATATTTTAATAGTGTGTTTTGCACATTTTATGTTATGGGTTGGAGGAAACATTCCGTACTGCTATCATAGTTTTAAAAAAGCTTATTATGTTGGAAATACTTATTTACTAAAAACCCAAAAGGTATATGGAGAACTCTTTTTCAGCTGGTATGTAATATTTTCTTGATTTTTTTCAGGCTCTTATAATTGACTGGAGATGTGAGCATCGCCAATTACATTGCCAAATCAGTTTTTTGGTTGATTTGTTTAAGGAGGCTTTGGACTCCTGTATAGATTCACAACAAACGAATACAGAGGAACATCAAGCAGTCGCTTCAATATTATATTGCAACCTCTTCAATTTATTCTGCAATCAAGCAAAGTAATATTTTTCTTTTTGTATATCTTTTTTGACATCTCTATTCTCAATTTTATGGATATTTTGACTTTCAGTTGAGTAGCAATATCACTCTAGTTTGTCTATAGTATTTGAAATCCATTAATTTTAATTACATTTAACTTACTCTAATTAGCTTGACTATTCATCATTAATATTGTTGTAATAGTCCCAACTATAACTGATTAATAAAGTATTTACTTAATAGTTAACTTACTGGCAGAGTCATTAAAAATAAATTCCTCCACAACTGTATGCTTGATATTGATCCAACTGTCCAAAAAAAAAACTATTTAAAAAGGTTTTAACATTAAATATCAGCTAAACAAAAAAGAATATTGATAGTTTTAATAACATTTTGTACTAATTACTTTTAAAATGAATTGTTTGAAATTCTGTTAATTGGGACAAAAGTTACACTTCATATTGAAGTGATGTAAATTTAAACTTGTGTTTATAGCTTGTATAGTTCTTCCACTTTGATACATATCAAATTTTGATATCTAAAATATTTTTTAAAAAATTTTCCAGATATGAAGAAGCTGAAAAATTGTGCCTTGATGTCTTAAAAGAATGGCCACAACTTGACGATGTCTGGCTTTCAATGGCTCAAATATATGTTGTCTCTGGGGAGAGAGAAGCTGCTAAACGGGTAATCATTTCCATGCAGTTTTTTTTTTGTTAGGATTGTGTAACATTGCATATTATTAAATTTACATACATACTCTTGAATACGAGACACTGGAAATACAAAACAAAAATTGGTTTGTTCGCTTATAATTTTGTTTTTGTCCAAATTATTTCTATTGTCAGTTCTAATGCTGTTTCACTCTCATGATTTAGTTGTTAGTGTGTCCATCAACAACAGAGTAGGAAAAAAGAAAGAGAGAGAAATGTTATCACCGGTCACTGTTGACACTCAAGTGCAAACTGCAATCTCTACTCTGCTTCTGGCATCTCTGATAGCTCTCTTTTTTTTTCTTCTTTGTTTATATTGGTATTTGTTTTTGCGTAATCTTGTGTTCTGATCAGCTGAACTGAGGTATTTCCCCCATACACCATAGACCACCGATCCATGGTCTTTCTGTCGCCCTCACAATCAGTTGGTCTTAGTTCAATCCTGCCTGAGGGCTTCATCATGTTACAGTTCTATTTTTTAATTTTTTTATAAATTTGGGATATCAATGATTTTTAGAATAGATTTTACCATTAGGAAAATTAATAGGAATAATCCAAATACATTTTTTTATTTTATCCTTCCAAAGTCTGGATGTATTTAGTTCATCTTGACAAACAAAATTATGGTTATTTTATATTCTTAAAAACCTATCTTTACTCTTGAATATCTAATTTTCCATATATGCTCATAAACAGATTTTTGGTAAATCTTTTTAAAATTATAGCTTGTTTTGTTTAAAATCTGAAAAAGAAAAAAATGGGAGAGATGCATAAATTTAATTTAAACATTTTTTTTTAAGTGTTTGATCTTTTAATGTTATCGATTTAAAATGTATTTCATAATACCAAAATAAAATTTTTATTAATTTGATTTCTACATAGTTTGAGTGATATTTTTGGTCTTTATATTTTCATAGGTATTTGCTGATGCATTGAAAACGAGACAATATTCGGCCAAGTTATATCTATATTCTGCATTGTATGAAATGGCTGGTGTGAGTTTTTTTTTTTGTTTGTTTATTCCTTTTATTATTTCTACAATGTCTCTAATTAATATAAATTTGAATTTTTTTTTCTTTTTTTATTTATATATAAAGGGTGATTATGATCGAGCACTTGAATATCTGGAAGAAAGTGCTGTTGTTTGTTTTAATATTACAACACGTGATCCTTGCTGTGATCCAAACATTCTTTACTGGTAAGTATGACTTTTGATGTTGCTCATCTTTTAAATGCAGTCACTTCTAATTGAAGATATTTTTAAGTTGAACTACTAGATATTTACTTTTTTGTTTTGACTGGTATCCATAAACCAAAACTTAATGAGTATTTTCATGATATGAAAAATATTCAGACAATATAGCTTGAGAATTTTTGTAATAACTAGACAAATTATTATTCTTGTTTTTTTTTTTTTAAATATTTTCAATCCCCACTCTATTTTAAAGTCTTTTAGTTAATGCTTCTAATTAGCAAAATTATTTTAATACCAAATATTTAATTGCAAAAAATTAAAAGCGTCATTTTATCCTAATCTTACTTTATAATCTATATATACATATAAAAGACAAATCGTCTTGTTTGATTGGGTTCTACATCTGGTTTCAAATTTCCAGTTTATGAGCATCAGGCATGGCTAGATCAAGGCGAAGAAAACAAGAAATTGAACTGTAAACACTAGTATTCATGAATGGTCACTCATCTAACTACTAACAGGGCACCACGTTGCCTATCTTTGGTGATCTGACAGGAACTGGTGTCTTCCACGTGACTTGACAGTATAAATCATTTTAACAATATAGGAGTGGAGATTGTTGCTTAAAAAATCTTTTTTTTTAAGCACAGAAGATATGGAACAGTGTTTTTTAATTATGAATAAATAAATGAATAAGAGAAACATATAAAAAACTATAATAGTTATATATAGACCACTAAAATTTGCATATGTATGGTGGATTCTTTCTATTTAATAGGCTTTAATAAGCATTAGAAATTAATTTAGTGTGAAAAAAATTATAAATGAATTCAGTATAGTATAAAATTTTGTATAAAAAAAGCCATTGAGTGTCCTAGACAATAGGCTTTCTTAATTATCTTTGTGACAAGTCCCTGGCACTGGGTGAAGCTGGGCAATACTTCTAGTATTTACTTATTATCATATTATTATTTATTTATCATTCTGTAATTAATAGTATAGTAATTATCTAACTAGTAGCTAATAATATTATAGAAATCATTTTTCTTAATGTAATTATATTTTTTAAACCTATTCAAAAATATTTCCCTAAAGGTTCATTCTATAAATTTATTTTATATTCCATCAAATATTGTACATTTTTTTTCTTAATGTTACTTTTTTTTTTTTTTGTACTTTTAGTTGTCTCTTGGGCCAAACTACTCCTTTAGATTACAAAACTCCTGAATACTGTGATAACATTTCTCCTGAAGTTGTGCAAAAAAATCAAATATATTTGTGGCTCAATTACTGGTAAGTTTTGATTTGAGATGAGAAGAATGAAAACAAATTAAATATTTGATATTCAGATTTTTTGTTGAAGTTTTTTTTTTCTTAGTTTATTGCTAGAACTTCAAGGAGACTATGCCCAAACCATAGAAGTTTATGAAACTGGCCTTTCTACAGTTGATCATACTGGTGACATTGCTAAAATTTGGCAGTAGTGAGTAGTTTTTTTTTTTTTTTCAAATCTAACTCCATTGATATTCTTAACTCATTCTTTATTTTCAGGGGAATTTTTCGGACAATTGTCCTCATCTTTATTTTTATATTTTTTTAATTCGCTACGTTTCGACC
>JAUZSX010301182.1:0-13077 GCA_034780655.1 Idiosepius hallami | reverse complement strand
TTCTAAAATTAATAATAACTATATTATGCTATATTTAGCAAATTGACAGCATCATATTAAAAACCCGAAGCGACTTTTGGCCCACCCTATATATGTATGTATGTATTTTAGTTAAGCGTAGACACGAAGTCAACGGCCTTCAGTGACAGTTACTCGCCTGCGCTGCTGCGCGGTCGTCGGACCGAAAAGCTTTCCGGAGTGAAGACCGCGCAGGCGAGAAAGTGACTGTCACCGAGGGCCGTTGACTCTGTGTATACGCTTAACTAATACATGCTCTATTACAGATATTGAATACTCTAATTATAAATATAATCAATCTTACTCTCTCTCTCTCTCTCTTTATCTATCTCTATCTCTATCTCTATCTATCTATATGTATATATTATTGAGCACCAACCCAAGTTTGGCACAAGGCTATTTTTACGCGCTCTACCTGGGTTTTTTTAATTCAGTGTTACCCTTCACTTAGATGAGTTGATTTCCCAAGTTAACGAGCCCCATCTGCCCGAGGCTAAAGTGAATGTAATGGTTTTGACTGGGTTTTGAACTCGCGTAATACGATTCCAGAGTCCGACTTTTTACCAATGGCTCGAGTGCTTGTTCCACCATCGCTGTAGAGTAAGATATTCGAATCCAAGTCAAAACCATTGCATTTTCCTTAAGAAAGAAAGAAGGAAAGAAGGAATCATTAAAGCCGGGTAGCAGTTCGTTCCCACAATTGTTGCAATAGCCACCCGTCGTCCGTCCACCCACCGAGAAAATAAAAATAGCAAAAGAATGTATGGAATAAAAACAAAAGACTCTTGTAAAGTTAGATATGTCCCAAGGATCGATCTATCTCTCTATCGCTTTTGCCTGTCGTTCTATCTCTCTATAACTGTTTGTTTATCTCTATCTATTTGTATCTGTCTATCTATTAAAAAAAAGAGTTAGTAAAAGAAAACTACGATAGGATGGGTCTCCCTTCCGGGGCGTTCTTTTTGTTTTTTATCTTCATTCTTTCTAATTTCAACGTTTTTCTTTACTCTTATTTAACTTCATAAGAAAGAAAGAAAAAAAAACTGTCACTTCCGATAAATATTTCTCATCCTATTTATTCATTTTTTTTATTTATGGTGAAAGGATTAGGAAGGGGTCTTTGCTTTTTTTTATATATATTTTTCAGTGTGTGGTTTTTTACTTCAATATTCTTTCCATGCTTTGACCTTGATGAACAATATAGCATTACATAAATACAAACAAATTATATAAACAAACAAACTACACATCGGGCCGTGCTTTTGGGTCCCTGGAGAGCCTGTCGTTGTGCGGGGGCAGAGTGCAAGTTCCTAAGAGGCTGTGAAAGAAGGATTTAAGCTTTTCCACACTTCGCAGATCTATTGTAATGATAAAATTAACTAAATATATCTAATAATCTATTAACCCGTCTCTCTATATAAAGCTATCTCTATATATCTATCTCTCTTTCTCTCTCTCTGTATATCACGTATATTGAGGGGGCGACTTACTCTTTTAGGGTAAAGAGGGTGCAAGGCAGATTATGCATCAGGGCCGCTAAGTGACTAAGCACTGCACTGCTTGGAATACAAAATTTTCTATAGAAATTTCTTGAATCGTTCTCTTGACTCTTTTTCTCCATTTCCTTCCGTAAAATTTCTTGAATTGATGAAATAAGATTAATTGTCAAGGAAACAAAAAAAGCCATTCATAAAAACCAGAAGAAAATCTTAGAAAACAAATTTAATCAGCAAAAGGAATGCCAAAAATTGGAAGACCATTTTTGGGGGCGTTTACAACTAAAGCATTTTGTATTCATTGGATAAAGTAGAAAAATGCAACCCTGAATCAAGATTTAAACATACGAGCCAGTGTGTTTATGAATATTTGTTGCAAAGCATGACTTTGGACTCGCCCAGTTTTTCTTATAAATTCCTTGATTAATACTACTTGTATTATTCTTACTTACGTATTATACTGCTGTGTTTTCTTACTGCTTACTTACGTACATCTATTATTTCTTACTTTAACTGACAAAACGCAGGTAGTAATAAAGCCTTCATAAAAGGTTTACTTCTGTCTTTATTACTACTACATCGAATGCAACACAGTGCCGTGCTCAGCCACATAGTGGCCCTGACAAAACGAAGAGAATCTAAATAAATATTTTTTCCTTATTTTAAAAATACCTAAAGTGGGATGTCTCGAGGCCTCCGCCAAATATTGAAGATATGTTAACAGGAGCTTGGACCCTTAAATTCAAAATTAATTCTTCAATCGTTTTAAGTCGGAAAGGGGCTTTAGCCCCTCACTCGACCCCCTAAATATTCAGGGTGATGTGTTAAGTGTCTTTAGGCACACCCCCTCGCAAAAAAAATGACTTTTTTTCCCTAACGAGCGAAATCTGTCCATTTTTGCCCGGGTCTTTTTTTCGTTTTTTTTTTTTCCTAATTAGCGAAATCTGACCTTTTTACCGAGGGTCTTTTTTTCTCTTACCAACCAACCTTCGTATATTCGATGAGTGGGGAGATGGTGATAGAGGGCCCATCGATGTGGATTCATTTTAAGGTGTTCGTGATAGCACGTCGGCCACGCACACTCACTTTGGCCTATATCATTTTCACCGGGGCTCAAAGACGCATGAAGCGGTTTCCACGATTGGGGTTGCATCAGGTTGCCGGATTCTTGATTAAAGACCCGCTAATCAGTGTTGCCCTTCACATAGATGAGACACTCTCCCGAGTTAACGATTCCCATCTGCCAAGGCAGCTAAAGGTAGATGCAATGGTTTTGAATGGGATTTGAACTCATGTAATAAGATTCCATACTCCGATCTTTTACCAATGCTCTACCTCGTCGCCAAATTCTGTGGTTATTAGTAATAATTAAGGAAATATTAGAAATCATAAAATCGCAAAATAGTCAACTCTGTGACAAGAGTATTCTACAATAAAAGCATATTGTCACAGTCCTAATAATGTTTGTTTGGTGTTTAATGGCATATCAACCTTTTTAGATCATTTTTTTTTGCCGAGAACAATTACTTTTGATACAAGTTATTTTTATGCAAACAAATTTTTTTAATAACACAAGTTGCATTAATCCATAGCTGGAGGAAAGACGGGGGTTCATACCTTTATTTGTCGACATATCAGACGGAACAACTTGTATTCGAACCCGCATACTACGGTTCCGAAGTCCGACTTTCTATCCACTGGGCCACGTCGACCAAGTATTCTTTGAAACTTCTGCTTTTAAAATTGTTTGCCTTTCTATTTCTCGTTTCTTTTGTTTCCAAAACCTTTGGTTTTCAATCGTCCAATTGCTTTCAAAGTTGTCAAGTTTTATTTACTAGGATTAGATATATTTACTTGGTGGCACAAGGCCATTTTTACGTGCTCTTACCCGGGCTTTTTACATTCGCTGTTACCCTTCACCTAGATGAGCTGCTTTCCCGAGGCAGCTAAAGGTGAATGTAATGGTTCTGACTGGGATTTGAACTTGCGTAATACGATTTCAGAGCCCGAGCTTCTACCAATGCTCCACTGTCGCTGCCCAAACTAGGATTAGATATGTTATTACTTCATGGATGATGAAAGTTACTTTTTAATGTTTGCTTCGAACATCCCGGGTGGTGGGTGGTGGGTGGTGGACTGACTACTCGGGTTATTTAGGCAAGGTGGGCCAGTGGCACCGGTAGATAAAAAAAAATCAAAAGTCAACTTTTCGAAACAAAATTCACTTCTTTGTCAAATAGCGGTTTTATAACACCTAGTGCGAACTTTGTAAATTATATTTCTAAGCGTAAGTTAAGAAATAACACATTAAAAATCGTTTATTATGCTGGAAAGTTATTGAGCAAGGGGAGATAACTTTATCATTAAAATTGTCTCCCCTAGATCAATAACTTTTTGGACGAATAAAAAAAGGCCTTATACACAAAAAAAAATAAATAAATAAACTACGCTACAGCGCAGTCTGGCAGCAACTGACATGGACAATCTAATTTTCCAGACTTTTTCAGCCAAAAAGGTACCTTTTTAAATACCTTTGCTTATAAGAAAAAATTCACTCACTAGTGGGGAAAAATAATGATGATTATTAATATGAGAGGCTAATTGTGGAAATATGAATTGTATAGTCTGGAGGTTATGGTCGAATCTAAATGCTTCCTTTAAAAGATGAAGTATTTTTAAAGATTTTGTCTACTTATGAATCCGTTTTCTTTGAAAACTTGGATGTTAATAGGCATTGACACGCTTAATAATAAAAGTCCTTAATCATTAAAACACTTTATGATTAAGCAGTTTTTTGTTTTTTTTTAATTGCTTTTTTTTCTCATTTTCGACCATACAATTTTCAAGGTTGCACTGGTAATTCTGTGCTAGACTGTTAATAATTCTTAAAATTGTATTCTGGAATAATCTATATACAATTATTTCTATTATGACTTTTCAATCATTTTGCAAAACTATTAATTCTGGAAAAAAAGTAAAAATTAAAATATGTAAATTTTCACAAAACAAAACAAAATCGTTTCATTCTAAAATATTAGTCAATATCAGTTCATACATTTATTTTATTTACAATACTTTTATGGGTTTTTTTAATTTGACAAATAATGAAAAAAAAATTTTTTTTTTTTTTACATATTGTCTGGTTTGCATATTATTTTGTTTCAAGAAACATTTCACCAAAACATAGAATTTTCTTCAAGAATAAATTGTCTTTATTTGCCGTTTTGTCTTTTAGTTTCACAGTTAGAATTTTGACAGTTTATTAAAAAAAAAAACAGCTGAAATAATGAGTTATATATTGAATTTGTTCATTTGAGATTTTAGTTGACCTTTTGAAGATGGTAAAAATAAAAAGAAATTATCAAAAAAATACAAATCTATTCATTAAAAAAAAATCACTAAACATTTGGGTACATACTTTGAACAGACAAAGGAATGGATATTTGTATAACATTTTGTTAATAAAATGTCTGTATTATTTTTAAAATCTTCAAATTAGGTATTTTTGACACAACATAAAATAGCAAAAAAATAGATCTTTCTAAATTGGTGCTCTGTTTTAGGAGAATCCCACCTTACATTAAATGACCTCCATTTTGGATTTGGAATTCCTTTTCTGGTTACAAGAGAACATCTGAATTCAAAATAGTTTTAGGGTTAAATAAGATTTGGAAAAAAATCTGCTTAATGTTTGCATTTTAGAGAATTTACAGAATTACACACAAAAAAAGCTACATACACTGAAAATGCAATTAAGTCTAGAGAAAAATTGCAGCGCTCTTGCACCCATAAAGAATGTAACTTTAGTCGGTTCAAAGCATAAAACAAGGTTTTGCGTGTTAACAAAAGTCCTCAAAGTAATATTTTTGTTAACATACAGAACAATGTTTAGTAAATTCAGAGTGTAGCTTCGGGTCCAATAAAGTTAATTTTTTTTCAGGTGCAAGGGTGACACCATTTTTTCCCAGTGCCTAAACATCTTCCTATTATGAACACAGATTCATAAGGGGAAAAAAATGTTCTAAAAACAAAAATATTTTCTCCTTTTTGGATTTCTTATACAATATTTCTTTTTTCATGGATTTTTTTTTACTGGAAATAGGTATGAGGACTGTATATTTTCAAATATACAGTCCTCATGTTCCTTCTAAGTAGAGTTTTCTGTATATTGACTTATAGTCATTCATTTAGCGCTAGTGCCCGTGTGAGCAGAAATAGATCTAGATTCTGTATTAACAAGATTTTAAGTGTTTCCATCATAGTTGATTTAATGTTATGGGGGTTCCTGGTTCGTGGGATTCGGGTTGTAGACAATAGACACATACGTGTGTAATTTCTGGGTCGTTCATGATCATAATTGCTTACAAAGACTTTATTTTAATGCACATGTTCTAACTCCAAGGGAGATAACTTCTAATGTTATGTCTTCATAATTTTATAATTATTATTGAGATTACAGTCTGTTGTTTTAACTTGTCTAAACTTATTGTTCGTAGTTTTTAAATAATAAAACGTATTATTCAATTAAAAATATTTTTTACTTCAATTTTAAAAAACATTGTTTTCATTTTCCAAAAAATGCGCCCTCCATTTTGATTGCTGTAACGTTTGATTATGTTATTTACTTACTACTTCCAGTTTAAATTCTTATTTACACCGTTAACATCAAAGGCTTTAACAGACATCTATAGACTCTACTTACATTCGAGTCATAGATAATTCCTGAGTTTTTAGCTTAAAATTCTACAAAGTCTTATATTCAGAATTAATGCAATAGATTTTAATTTTTTGTTTGGTTTGTTTGTATAAGATTTCATATAATTTGGTTTGTTTGTATAAGATTTCATATAAACATAAACACCTCAATGTAAAAATTATTCCCACAAAGTTAACGTGTATAAATTGAATGAAATCGATAGAGGGGGGTAAAAGAAATGAGAAACAGGGACTTAATAAGAATCAATTCTTTGGTGGACCTTGAAGGGTCGATATTGGCTTTGGCAACCCAGGGCAAACGACACTACACTGCTGAGTGGAGTGCTGCTACTTGGTAATTTTGCCAAGTCAGGGCCCAAAGCATAAGGTAAAAGAATATAACAAATAACTTTGAAGCAAAACCTTAAAATGAAACAAGCAGCGCCCCATTTAAAAAATATTCTGTGTGTGTGCATAGTTTCTAATATTATTAGAAAATAATCATATCATATGTAGTTCAATCAATTTTACAAAGATTTAATTGCTCTAATTCAAAACTATTAGTCACAACAATTTCTTTTATTCTGTAGTTAGGGCTGTAAGAATATTCTTGTCAAGGCCTAAATTATTAATGAAAACTCAACAAAATTTTGCAGCAACTGGGGAACACTTAATTAAATCGCCTTGTCTTTTAAGCCTTTCTACCAACACCTATATCAAATTTTACTGTAATTGCTCTAAGGCCCCCCTTAAAGTTCATATCGCGACCCGGGGGGGGGGGTACTGCCCACAATGAAAAACCACTGTTTTACAAGCCTTTCCTTTATCTCTTAGGATGATTCAAAAATAGCAGTGATAAAAACTTCTGAGTTTAAAATGTGTTAATTGCTTTTGTTTTATTCTTTGTTCCAGCTCCAAGAAGAATGGATGCACCACGCCTCACGGAATTTGGAAGAGATAAAGAAAGAATATTTATAAAAAAAAAGATAAATAAAAATAACGTAAGTAAGCCCTTCAAATCTTATTCTTTGCTGAACATCCAGACCCAATGATGAGGAGGAAATAGTACACCAAGAGTTACTTTCCCCTTGTTAAGAACACTAGTTTAACCCTTTAAACCCTAAAAAAAAAAAACGATATATCGGCCCCGGCGACTTGAAGCATAAGACCCACAACGAACGATATTTCAACCTTCATCTTTGGACCCTGACTTAGTAATAATACCAAGTTGTCACTCAGGGAGCCGTTCTATTAAAAAAAATATAATAGGTCGAAATGTCAATGTGTCTTTTTTGCCTTTGGTTACTAAGGCCGATATATCTGCCCCTTAGGGTCGAAAGGGTTAAAACCTCTTTATAAGGAGGAGTCTTTTTCTTTACTTTTTTTTTTGTTTCTATAGAGCACTTATACATTAAGAATTTGTTCGTTTCCTTGTGTTTTATGGCATATCAACCTTTTTATTTAAGGTCTTTTTAGGCCGAGAACAATTTTTTTTTAATGTATACACAGTTTTTAGAATTACAGAATGTTCACCATAACTAGAGGGAATGCAGGATTCATACCTTTCCCAAGGGTTTTATATAAAAAAAAAGTAAAATAATACAAAGTATAAAAGTATCTTACCTCCTTCATTAATCAAAATTGACTTCAGGTAGGTAATCATTTTAAGTTAAGTTTTTAATTGCAATTTTAATGACATAAAACCAATTTTCTCCTATATATATTTACACTTTCATTCTCCAACATTAAATACTAATTTATAAATATGGGGAGAAAAAAAAAATGGGTAGTGAAAGAAATTGATTTTTAAGGATTAATTCAATTTTTATCTTTATTGAAAATAAAGACCCGCATTATCGACTTGTGATTAGAAACACCCTTAAAATTTATCGACCCATCATCGAATACAGATTTAAAAAAAAAATATTATCACATATTGTTTAGATCAAATAGTATGAATCTCACCAGATTAAAATCATTCAATTTTGAGAAAAGATATTTAATTCAATTTCAGATAAAAACCATGATTTAAATTTACACAAAAAAAAAATACCTGATGTTGATTGAAGAAGTTAATGAATTTTTCAAACAGTTGTTTCACTTATGAGTTCTGCTAGCAGTTCTGCTCTGCTCCAAATGACATGAAAACATTTTTACTAAAATAATCAAATATAAGTTAAAGATTATTTATATTACAAGGAATACAAATCATTTATTGTCATTTGAAATACAACAATAATCTGCTATAAAAATGTCAATCTATTAAGATGTCAGTATAGATTTATGTAAACTATTTTTTGAAAATTTATTATTTTTAAAATATTATATATCTCGAGATCTATGTGGCTAGTTTGAGTCTAGATATTTTCATCTGAATTTAAAAGTTAAAATCCGCAAGAACTTTATTGTTAACCTAAAAGAAATCTATATTCATTACATGGACATCAAATTTACTACGTTTCAGACAATTATTCCTTAGCCCTTCTTGAATAATTGGCCAAAATGCAGAGAATTTAATAAACCAAGATGGGGACAACAATTATCCTCATAATAAATATATTATCAAGCCTCATCCTAAGAAATCTAAAATAAAATGTTGTGAATTAATTAAATATGAGGATTAGTTTCCATAAATAATATTAATATGCATATTATTAAGCCTCATTCTAAGGATTTGAAAAAGTGAAACTCGTAAAGATAAGGATTATAGTCGGCATAATAAATACACATTATGAATAGGGCTGTGACCAGAATATTCTTTTAACAAACAGCATATATCCACAAGAAAAAAAGCATATTAAGCTTATGCTTGAAGAATATTTCCAGCATATTGTTATGATGTACTTTTTAATACTAATTTGCATATGTTTTCTTTCCTATTAGTGATTGGCGCGCTAATTTAAACACTATAAATAACATTGTAAACAACAACCTTTTTGGCGCCAATCCATTTATATCTCTGTGTGTGTATCATGGTTCGTTTTCTCTCTTTAAATTATGCTCTTTTTTTTTTGGTTGAATAAAGCCTTTATATTTCAAAGTTAAAAGGCCTTTCTTCATTACACATATTAAGAGAATATAAAGCATATTTTTAAAAAGAATATTGTCACAGCCCTAATTATGAAGCCTAATCCTAAGGATTTCAAAAAGTGAATATATTAAATATAAAGATAAAGATTACAATCCGCATAATAAATACACACATAATGAAGCCAAATCCTAAGGATTTCGAAAAACAAAATGTAGTGAATTTAATCAAAACAAAAATGAAGACTACAGTCTGCATAATAAATATCTTTTCTATTATCAAGCCTCATCTTAAAGATTCCAAAAAAACAAAATGTAGAAAATTTAACAAGCAAAGATTAGAATTACAGTCTCCATAAATGATATTAAGGATTTCAAAAGTTAATTCAATTCAATAAATATAAAGATGTGAATTAAAGTCTGCATAATAAATATATTATCAAGCCTCATCCAAAGGATTAAAAAAAACTATGGAAAACAATCATTCCAGCAGTTATTTAGTTCAAATCTAATAAATATTACTGCTTAGCCTTACTTCTAGTCATACAGGAAAGAAAACCAAACAGATTTAAGCTACTGTACTTAATGACAATTCACCAGAAAATTATGTAACACTAAAAAATAATTATATTTTAAAAAAATGCAAATAAATTTTTAGAAAGGGAGTTTTTATTGTTGAGCAGGAATAACCTACCTTACCAATTCAGTCTTCCTGTTTGTTAAAACTATAATCTCAGAGTAAACGGAGGCACCCAGTCCTCACCCTAGGGGCTAACTCTATTCGAGGAACCTTTTTTTGTTATCATTTTTGTTGTTAATATATATATATTTTTTAATATAATGGCTATCAACTCTTCGAAAACTCAAAATTAAGAAATTTCGGTCCTCATCATTTTTTTTTAACCATTTCACCCAAATCTCTTCTTTTGCAGCCCCTGACAAATGAATTTTACTTGTCAAAAAGTTTTGTATAATTGACTTTCTTAGAAGAGAAAACAAATTAGGATATTTGTGGAAAATTAATAATAATTTTACTAATAATTACTGTAATTAATGAAAATCTAATGAAGGAGTGGGGTGAAATTCAAAGAATAATTAATCAAAATTTTATAAAATTAGTGTTTAATGAGAAAAAAAAAAGAAAATATTAATCAGAATCACTAATTTTTAATGAAGAAAAAAATCATTAGAATTTTATAAAATTAATGTTTTATGTAAAAAAAATTGAGAAAAAAATGATTAAAAATTCTATAACTCATTATTATTAATTATTAATTCATAATTGATTAATGATTTATTTTTCAGCATTTCTTAAATTTATGTATAAAAAAAATTAATGAAAAACTAATTTTATAAAATTCTGATTAATTTAAAAAAAAAAAAATTATTCAGAATTTTATAAAATTAATTTTTAATGGAGAAAAAAAAGAAATTCCTTTTTTTTTTTTGTTGATAATAAAATATTTTAAAACATTACTTTTTGATTTTCTGTTTTTCTCCACAGCTCTCTGTATTTTTTCCACTTCAAAAAAAAAAATGGAAAAAAAAGTGTTAATAATGAATACCTGCCATATTGTAAAAATAAGTAGATCTATCTTTCAGACTGTTGTCCTTATCATTGTTATCTTCATAACTTTTTGACTGATTGAACTTAGAAACCTTCTTCTCTTAATCAGTGATCTTCACAAAATTTCAAACTTAACTCCTATTAAAACCGTAGGTGTAGCCTACTCCCATTCTGTTAACCATGACTGGGTGGAGTGTTAAGCCGTGGGATTGAAACACTTGCCTTCTACTACAGGAACTCAACCTGTTGCGCTATAGGGTCTGGGGGAAACATGGATGAATTTTTGGGGAAGTAAAGACATAAATCTATTTTTAAAGTCTATTGTAATAGTAATTCATGGTTTTACTTCAATTACATTTATCATTGTCGTATTAGTATTTTTGGTTTCCATAATGTAGCCACAACCATTCTTGCGAAGGTAACAATGATAAAGAGGAAGACAACAGTCTAAAAAAAATAGACCTACAAATTATCAAGCCTTGCAAAAATGTTTTGAAAACTTGAAGATAGACTCAACAATTCTTAAAAAAGATTTTGTTTGTTTGTGTTACATAAATTCCAAGTTGTTGTTTTTTTTTTTTCTTTCTTTCTACACACATTGAAAAATAGAATTTTTGATTTAGAAATTTTAAAAACATCAGATTATAATTTCTGTTGCTTTGAGTGAAAATTGCCCAGGAGTAAAGGAGTACCAAGCTAAGAACTCATGCTCCCAAAAATGTGGAAACAAGAATTTAAATTTTGATCAATTTTTAGAAAGATAAAAGACAAACGTTCAAAGATCTTTAAAAAAAGTCATTAAAAGTTCTATAAAAAGAATAATTTCATAATATAATCTAAAGAAAATTATTTAAAAAATCATTTGAATATCCATAAATTAAAAAAAAATTATTTACGTTTTTTTTTTCATCAAACTTTGTAAAACTTTAAATATTAATCCCAAGTAGCAGGTTGAAAAATAAAACCATAGCAAGATAATACAAAATACGGTTTAGAGCTATGATGAAAATCTTTGGTCCCAGAAATATTTAGAAAATACTGTTATTCATATTTAATCAACAAATTGTTCAAAGTTGAAAAATACTTGGCCAGAATTGAACACGCTCTTAAAGCAGGAGATGACAAAGGTTGTTAAATGAATTTAAAAAAAAAAAATCACCTGTATTAGCCCAAATGTAAAAGGGGGACAACTCCTATCGTCATATCGGTTATGCCCCTGTGCGCAAATCTGGTAAAGTTTTAATCAGCAAAGCCAGCACAAAGAACATCAAGAAGAACTGACTTAATAATCAATATCCAGCAAGTATCGATACTCCCTAACATAGATAATATTACCTTTTATTATATATAATCATGCAATTGAATCCTTAAAGATATACTTAAAAAATATTACTTATCTGACAGAAATTAATGACCAATTCATTTAGTATTCTTGTTATTCAATTTGTTTTGATATTTTTAAAACTGTTCTTTTGTTCAGTTATTTTACTTTTTTAGTTTTGACTTTCGTACTGAATTGGAACTTATTCCTATTGTAAAACACGGACATATGCTCTTGGTTGTAATTCAAATTTGAGTAATGCTGTTTTGTTTTTTTGTTTGCTTAAATAGATTTATTTTCCTTTGTTTTAGTATCTATTGATTGAAAAAAAATACGAAGGCCCTTACGGTTTCCAAAATAGCACATCTTAAAAATATTTTTTTTTCAAATGAACAACAGCATTTACGATATAAGAAAAAAATATAGAATAATTTATTTAAATAAAAAATTAATGAAAATTAATGTTTATGATGTTTAAAGATTTAGATTTTAGAAAATGCTATAAAGAGAAAGAAAAATGAAATTATCGGTTAAAAGAAAAAAAACGTGAGGAATTATAGAATAAAACAATATTGAACGAAGGAAAACAAGAAAAAATTGGTCATTTTTATCCAAAGATATTTAGACTTTTACTCTCATCATTGTAATAACCCAACGATTAAGAGGAAAACAACTTCGTCACCGGTATTTACGGCCCCAAGGTGGCATCCAGTTATTGGGTACAGACAGCCAAGTAGACGAGCAATTTTTGTCGACCCTCTCTTTCTAATCGTCAACCATTCTGATGTCCGTGTCCGATTGAGACAATCTAGGGGTTTTCAAACTGTGGTCCACGGACCGTAGGAGGTCCGTGGATTAACTCATCACGTGTAATTCAAAGTATAAATTTTCAATGTCTGAATATTTATTTTTACTTATTAATGTTCCTAAATGACAAAAGTTTCTATTACATG
>JAUZSX010301171.1:0-13077 GCA_034780655.1 Idiosepius hallami | reverse complement strand
TAGTTTACAAGAAACATTATTGACAATATCTTTTGATATTATAAAATATTTTATTTAAACAAATATGGTTTTTATTAAAAAAAAAATTATTGCAATTTAGTTTCGTTTTTTAAAACTTTACTTATTTTTTTTACACTGCACTTTTTTGTTTAAAAAGAACCAAAAAATCATTTTCATTGTCTAAGAAAAAAATATTGCCACAATTTTTAAATAAAATCTTTTTTTCGATAACCCGAAAAAAAGTTTAATCTTCCTAAAGTAATTAGAAAAATTAAATAAACTAACCACGTTGCCTGCATCAATTCGTTGCTTTTTTATCAACACGTGTAAGATTTTCAAAAAAATGTATATTAAGATTTTCAAAAAATGTGTATTATGATTTTCAAAGTACAAGTGTGAATTAATTCTAGTTTTAAATTTTTTTTTTCAGAAATTAAGACAAAGAAAGAAAATTAAATACTATTTTAGTGTCTATTTTCTTTTCACTTTTTCGTTTTTCTTAAGTAGATAGATAATGAGGAGAAGAATGTCTTCTTGCTTTAACATACCCTGGCTTTTTTTTTTTTTTTGGTGACTGGTATTTATTTTTGCGTTTGATGGCTTTAATCCATTTGTCAGCTAAATCCTTGTTTTGGAGAAATTTAAAAACATTAACTTTAGGCAATTAAAATAATTTTCACAGAAATTTGGAATGGCACGGAGATTATGCATTCTTGACTTAAACTGAACTCTTCATTTTCAGAGAATTATGGGAAAAAAGCCCGACTGCAGGTGTTGACGTCAGCACAAAGTTTTATTGCCCGTAAGCGGCCTTGTTTAAAAGAAGGCCTTGCCTCAGCCACGTGCCACGAACGGCTGACCAGCCTGGCATAGGTTGGCATGCACCATCTGTTGTGACCGGCAAAGCTATAGAAATCGAACTATGAAGACCAACGATGGCCCACTAGGCCTGGACGACGTGTGGCCAGTGCTGCTGCGTCTCCCGCCTTCCTTGCCCCATAGGTCTCGGTGATCTCGCACTGGGGCGGGCGACAAGCAGGGCGTTCATGAGCCGACGTGAAAAAAAAATGAGTCAAATTCCGGATCTGATCTCCACCAGAACTGATAAGCTTGATTGAATAGTCCTTGCTTGCACTGACCAAGCGCTTTTCTCGCCTGAACTCTCCCTGCGTTAGTGATCTGGCGGGAATCGGTGTCTCCAACATGACTTGATTGTACGTTTGTTACTGCTACAGCTGCATGCATGTGAAGAAGAAGCAGAGGAAAGTTGTGGTGGCGTTTTTGCGCCATGATGAGAAAACGGTGACGGGCGACAGAAAAAAAGCTGGCACTTGTCGTCCTTTTGCTTTTGATTACAGGGCGATTTGTTTTGTGTGTGTGCTCAAGAAGTGTTCAAATCTGATAACTAACTTCTTTTTTTAAAATATTATTAAAATATATTTTTTAATCATTAAACATTTTGGGTAAATGTTTACTTCCAGCACGAAATTTACTACACTACACTACCAGTATCAAAAAATATTTTTCTTGTAGATTTTGGTGTGCTTTAAAAGAATCTGCTAATTGTTTCCGTCGCAGACCATTATTTATCTCCCAACTAATTAATACTAAGGACTAACTACAAAAATCAACGCCAACCCTAAACCAAAAATCAAATTGTTCTCTTTTTTTACTTGTTTGAAAAAAATGACATTGGTGGTATTTATAAAATATTTCTGATGTCAACATTTTCATATATTTTTAGATGAAATAACCACGACTGTCAAACTCAAAATTCTTACGTACCACCAAATCAAGATAATAGACAAAATAACTTCAACGGAAAAAAGAATATCATGTTAAATGCGAATGCCACTACCAGTATCAAATACTAACCAGTTCTGTTGTAATATTTACCCCTAACTCCGTGGCTATGAATAATCGGTTAATTTTAAAGGTTAACAGACTGTTAACCTTTAAAATTCTAAAAAGCCCTCAAAATATGTCAAGACAAATATAGTTACCTCAAAAATATCTTGCTAATGAAGTATTTGCACATGTGTACTTTCTTTATATATAATCAAATTGCCTAGAAGGAGAGAAATTGCTACAAATTTGAGTTTGATATCCTACGAAGGATAAATAAATACCATTTCGTTCAAATCCAGATAAGGTGGCACTTAGTATAAAAACGAATCGTTTGGCGAACAAATGGGACTCTTAGAGGGGAATTCTCAAAGATTGTTGTTGTGTCTTTTGTTTTGTGCTTCTTCCCTCATTTTACAAGAATTGGCTTTGTTGAACTTTTGGATAGAAGCTATTTCGGAGTTATGGACATGTTTCACTTGGAATTTATTTCTGAATTCGACGGCTTCTCCGCTTCAGGTCTGTCTATGGTCGAATGGTTTTACGAGGCCAAACACGTTTACAGGAGCCAGACTCCCTAGTCATCCCACTAAAACTCTGAAAAGGACAGGAGCATACGCGGCACGCCATGTGCCAGCAACCCAGGAATTACGTGAACCAGAAAGAAATAAAGCTGGCACTGTATGCAGCCTTTGGTGCCCAACACTTCATCGCATCGAACGTTGGTTCGAACTTGATGAAACAATAGACGCTAGACATTTAGCTGCCCTATTTAAGGAAGCTGACTGTACGTTTCGATGAGTTGTGAACGAACATGGAAAACATGGAAACCACAAAAACACTATGTAAAGCTTGGCAACAGGAACAACAAGACTTTGCCTGTTGATTGATCAACTGAACAGCAGCAATTTAGTGTCGTATCTACCAGCAATTCATGCATTAACTGGATGCGACCAGCAAGGCATGTTCAAGGCTGGCTGGTGGTCTGAAGGCTTCAGTGGATCTCTCTCTATTGGGAGGGTTTGGTGCAGAGGAATTGTCGCCGAAGATGATAAGTAATGCTGAAAAATTCTTTGTAACTAAATTGATGAAAACTGTTTAACATTTGATGGAAGCAGTCAGTACCATAGTTCTTGGAAAGAACTTGACTTTAACCATCTAATGTGTTATTCCTCTATACAAGAACACATCAAGCAAGCATACAGTGCAGATTGTGGTTAGAAACCCTAAATCCTGTATTCAACTAGATCTGCTCAAGTTTCGATATGAAACAACAGAACTCGACATAACTCCTGTGATACTGCAGAGACTATGCCAACCAGATGACTATCGCATCGCATCCATGCAAAAGCCCAACGTCATGTACGAGTACAAAGACATGAACTTGAGGACCAAAGAACTGAAAATGTGTTTTGTGGTTGTAGTAGAATAAAAAATGTCAAAATTCAAAAATTAAACTAAAAAATATGGATAATGCATATAAATAATATAACAAAGATCGGGGTGCAGCACAGCACTGTAGCAGCAGTCAGTACAATATGCAATGTACAATGCAGAAATTATTGCAAATATTTTGAAAATCATTGGTTTAAAGACATCATA
This sequence comes from Idiosepius hallami, assembly GCA_034780655.1. Classification (NCBI taxonomy): domain Eukaryota; kingdom Metazoa; phylum Mollusca; class Cephalopoda; family Idiosepiidae; genus Idiosepius; species Idiosepius hallami. Next base: position 9,630 of record JAUZSX010301171.1, on the reverse strand, counting down.
ATATATTACTGACACCCCCCACCATAATGGGGCAATTCCGGACATTTTGAGTGATCACATGACCATCTACGCCCAACAGTTTCAGATATACAAAACTGGTGAATGTTTGTACTTTGCTAAAATATGGCCATTTTCCCAATTTTTGGCAGATGTGGTACCAAACAAACATTAATCAGTGACCTTCAATTAGTAGAACCTGAAGAGTTGATCTGTATAACTAAAAGTGCATATATAACCAGCATGAGCCACTCTAATGAGGAGGCTTTTTTTGAAAAAAAATCTAGTTTAATAAGGTTTAAACAAGTTTTTTTTTTCTTAATTTGAAATGATAACCAATAATAGGTCTTCTCTTGGAGTTACACTTCCAATAATCAAAGACAAAGCGTATGGTATTGTTGTTGCCCCACAGTTTTATTTATTGTTTTTTTTATAGAATTTTCGGATCTATTTCAAAAATGTTTTAGCATAGGGTGATGTGGTGGTAGGGGTGACATTTGATCTGACCGCCCCAGGTGACGTTTACCTTTAGCTTCGCCACGATAGCATTTTGAATCATTATTATCATTCGTGAAGAGACATTTCTCATTGATGCTGTAACTGTCAGACTCAATCTCTGTGGTTTATTTGGTTATTAAATTTGATAGATTTTATTTTAAAGAATATTTTGTCATTAATTACATAATATATGATAACTTATTTTAGACTATTTTCATGCTGAAAATATTTGTTATTATGGAAACAATAAACAGTAAATAAGAACATAAATAATGTTTAATAAACATTGTCTATTTGTTTAAAATGTTTAATAAACATTGTCTATTTGCTTAAAATCAATAAACATTGTTTATTGATTTTAAGCAAATAGACAACTTTTTTTAATATTTAAAAATCAAATGAATTATTTTTTTAAAATAAAAAATCGTTTACAAAAAGTTTTGTGTTCTACTTTAAAATTCAAAAAAAGATTTATATTGTTAATTTTTGAAAAAGTAAAAACTAAAAGTAATCACTTTTAAATTAAACAAAGTTTTTTTGAATTTATTTTCCTGTTTAAAATTTTTGGTATTTGTTTAGCGTTTTGGACCCATTTAGCCGGTGATAGTGTGAAAAATGTTGTCCTTTCAAAAATTTGCAATGGGTCGAAAAATAATAGAACAAATTTAACAAAAAACAAAGTTTTTTTTGTTTCTTTTAGAATAAAAAAGCTTAATATTGCTTATTTTTGAAAACGAAGTTATGTCTGCTGAGTGCTGCTGCCTAAACAAAACCGTTACCGATATTGTTTCCATAAAACGGTGATTAGAGAAAACCTTCCGTTTTTTTGTGAAAAAGAGTCGAAACTATTTTTTCGTTCAAATTTTGTTAAAAAGTTGAAGTTTTGTTGTTGTCGACATCCACGAAATGATGCTCTCTTTTTTTTCTCTTCGTCATTTGACGTGACTTGACTTACCATACAATGATGGAACCCCTCCAGAAGTCAAGACTTGTGTCGTGGGCGTGACTGTAGATTTTTTTTCCAAAAAAAACTCTTAAGGAGACTTTTTTTTAAATAAAATGTATTTAAGCAAAAATAGACAAAACGTTAAAAAAATGAGTTTGATAGTTAATAAAAATGTAATAAAAAAAATAAACTTTTAAACAAAAATTGACTATAAAACAAATGTTCCAAAAAAAGTAAATTCTTATTTTTTCCCTAAAACTTATTTTTTGCAAAAATTACTTTTTTTTTTTTTTTTTTACGGTTTCAATCAATAAAAAAGTAGGCACTCGGAAACTGCCTCTGAAAAAATCTTTATTTTTCTTAACTTTTGTTTAATAATCTGAAACTTTAGTGTCAAACCGATAAAAAATATTGGATAAATATCAAATTTACCCTAAATTTTATCTAAAATGAAAGTTTAAATAAATATGCAGGTTTACACCACTTTACAGTGTAACAACAACACTACCACATCAACCACCACACACCACTACCAGAGAGTGAGTGACCACCACCACCGACAACAACAAAGGATCGCCAAACGCATTTTTATTGTTAATTTTTTTTTAAATGCTATCTCAACGAATTTTAAGAGGGTTAGTGATATAATTAAGTGTGTATAATTAGCCATACTTGCCCCATTTAGTTACATTTATTATTTATTGTTAATTTTTTTTAATTAACAACATTTGGTAGAATAGTCGCGTCGCATCCGCGCATTTTAACACTCGTCGGATCAGTGTGTGTGTGTACACAAATACACACTTTTTATTGTTTAGGGTAAAAGATTTGCACAAGCGTGCGCGTACCATTTAATAACCGCCTAGTGTACACACACACTCATACACTTCTTAGTAGCGAGTATCTAAAATACATTGTTAACTTTTAAAATCAAAATAAAGTTTTTTTCAAAAATTTAATCATCGAGTGGAGGGAGTAGCAATAGCATTAGCAAGCATTCGAAATGAAATGTTAAAGATAAAACCCATTAATCCTTAATTCTTTCCTTACAAGTTTTGAATAAAAAAATGAATGCCTTTTTTCTATACGTTTTCTAAGGGAGAAAAAGATAAGCGCTTCTACTTCTTCTATTGTTCAAATATGGGGACCTGGGATCGATTTACTAAGAGGCACACGCACACCCGAACAAGATATTTTTTCGATTTTTTCTCTGGATAAAATGATGATGAAAGAAAGTGTCATTTGGGTTCACTCAATCATTTATTCCATTTTTAAAATACTTGTTTTACTTTGAAATAAATAGATTTTTTTAAATAATGAAAAGAGACCCATTTGCTTCTTGCCCCGATGGATGTATGTGTTTGGTCAAATAAAACCATGAAATAGAAAGGACCAGAAAAGCTTTCTTTACAATCATTTCGAAAAGTAAACTAACCGGGCTTTAAAAAATTAATTTTAAATCTATTTTCTAGGTTTTGTTGTTTAAACCTTTCGACCCTAAAGGGCCGATATATAGGCCTCAGTAAATAAAGGCAATAAAACACACATTGTCATTTCGATCCTAATATGATTATTTAACAGAAGGGCTCTGAGTGGCTAATTGGTAATATTGTAGGATAATGCAGAGTTTGAAAATGTTGTGCGTGTCTTCTTTTGCCTTAAGTCGTCAGGGCCGATATAACGGTTCTATAGGGTTTAAAGGGTTTAAGTTTTTTTTTGTTTTTTTTTTAAAAGATGACTAAAAGTAAAAGAAAAAAGAACTTACTTTTTAGAAGTTGCACCTTTATTAACGGATTTTTTTTTATTTATACATTTATTTCCATAGGATTTTTTTTTTTCATTCAATGTTCAACAAACAAAATATATTGTCTTTATTTTTGTAAAGTAAGAAAAATAAAAAAATATTTTTTCCCCGATCCCTAATTTTTTTTTTTTTTTTTTTTTTACAATTCGGTTTTTTGTTCAGTAATGTTTTCAGTTTTATTTTCTTCGTTTTCTTTTTGATTGACTTTTTCTAGGTTTTTCTTTTTCAAGTCTTCTTCTGTTTCTTCTTGGGGGAAAGTTTTTGTTGTTTTGTCTTCATCTTCCTCCTTCTTAGTAGATTCTTCTTCATTTTCTGGTTTTACAGAAGAAACTTTTTCTTGATCGTCAACAACTTTTGGCTCTTTTTCTTCCTTTGTCTTCGTCTCCTGCTCTTCATCTTCTGAATCGGTATAATCAACTGGTTCTTCTCCGGGTTTCAATAATCGACCCACAAAGTCGTATTTTTCTTCTAACTGAATTTGCCATTCTTTCATGCGATTCATTTCGGACAAAGTCAAATCACTTAAATCGTCATATTCAGGTTTAAAGGCCGAATCACTGACGGTAAAAAGGGCCAAAGCCCTCGAAGCATCTCGACCCGCAAAAACTGAATAGGATCCACCCGGACCATAAAATTGTTTTCCTCGGGTCACATCATAAATCCTTCCATTAATTGCAATGCAAATTCGACCAGTTTTTCCCAAACCATTAAATTCTTTCAATTCATTTAAAGTCATATCTTTTTTCTTCATTCGAGGTAATTCCACTTCGTTTTCTTTTTCTGAATCAGGTCGTCGCCCAGAAGATGGTCGACTACCAGATATGATTTTATATAAAAGAAATGCACTAATACTTAATAAAATAACATTTAATGGGTTAGAAACAATATCCACCATTATTTGACTTATTATATCAGAATAAGAATCTGAATTAATTTTTTCTTCCGTAGAAGAAACAATATTTTCTTCTTCGTTACTCGCCATTGATTTTTTTTTTCTTTTGGTCGATTTAAAATGCAATTGTCTTTTTTTATAGAAAGTTTCAGTTTTTCTCTTTGAAATACAAATTATTTCCAGATATTCGTTTTTTAGAATAAATCCTTTTCAGAAAAAAAATGATCTTTAATTTCTAATATCCAGAAAAATTTTGTTGAAGTTAAAGTAATTTTTCTCTCGTAAATTTCTTTCTTTTTTTTTTTCAAAATAAAATGAAGATAAGAAAAAATGTTTTTTTTCTTAAAAATGGAAAATACAAAAGTATGACCAAATTTTTGTTAATTTTTCAACTTTTAGGGAGTCGTTGATTGAAGATTTTTTTTTAAATATTCTTTTTTGTTTCTTTAAAAGAAAACACGCAAAAACAAGTGCTTCTTCTAAGAGCCTTCTATTTTAAATCTCTTGTCGTTTTGTTGTTGTTGTTTTTAGTATATATTTTTTATCTTATCTCGTTTTCTTCTTTCTTTTGATTTTGATTCAAGTTGATGCAAAACAATAAAATTCAACACAACAAAAATATAGTATTTACTGTTTTGTTGGACTCGTTTTTGATGTCGTCATTTCCGGTTGGTCCGGTCTCGCCCAAACATAACCGGACTTTTTTCTTTGCTCTGTTTTAAGTAATAATTAAGAATTTAACAAACATCAAAAAGTTACGTGTAACGTGTAACGTGTATGTTGTGTTACCAGTTTTATATTTATAACTTGACTTACTGAATAATATCAATGAAAAATTAATTAATAAAAAACAGAACTCGAATATAAATTTAATAGAATATTTAATTAATTAAGCTTTTTGGATCCTGACTTAGCAAAATTCCCAACAAACACTTAAATCTGAGCCGTTAGAGGACCAGCCAGCCCAGAGCACCAAAATGAGTCTTTTTACACCTTAGGTCGCGAGGGCCGGTATATCGCCCCCTGGGGCCCAAAAGGTCAATCAAAGTGTACAAGTTTTAGTAAAGAAATAAGTATTTTTTTATATTTTTTCTGATCTTTTCTTAACCAAACCCATATTAATGGATGGACATGATGCGACCGTTTACCGACGATGTTTGTGAGTAACGCCCGTGTGCGGTGGCGGTGGCGGATTAATAGTACAATTTGTTTGTTTTACGGCATATCAATCTTTTTAGATTATTAAATGCCAATAACAATCATTTTTTGATAAACATTCTTGTTATCCAGACGTTTTTTCTTTAAGTAACACAATGTACATTATTTAACCCATAGCTGGAGGGGATGTGGGTATTTATCTTTCCCAACTAATTATGAAAGCAAAATTGAATGATTAAGATTAATCGAAATCATTTATTACTAATTATGAAGTACAATTAGTGTAATTAAAAGAATACTAAAAGGTGACAAACAACTTTTTATTTTCTAAACCAACGAATCCGAAAAATTGTTTTTCATCCTCGAATAATTTTTCTTAACCCTTTAAACCCTAAAGAACCGATATGTTGGCCCTGGCGACTTAAGGCAAAAGAAGACACACACATAACAATATTTCAACCTCCACCTTTGGACCCTGACGTAGCAATATTACCAACTGGTCACTTAACCCTTTAAACCCTAAAGAACCGATAAATCGGCCCTGGCGACTTAAAGCAAAGGAACACACACACACAATGATATTTCAACCTCCAACTTGGACTCTGACTTAGCAATATTACCAAGTAGTCACTCAGAGACGTTCTATTATCTATTAAGAACCATATTAGGGTTGAAATGTCAGTGTGTCTTTTTTGCCTTTGGTTACAAAGGCCGATATATCGACCCTTTAGGGTCGAAAGGATTAATAACCATTTTGATTTTGGTCCAATAACAGGACGATTCCTTCAAAACAAAAGGATATTTTTGTCGAAGAACAAAACGCGTTTTTGAGTTGTGTAAAAATGGAATGGAGAAAATGAAATCGAAATATGAAACTAAAGGGCAAATAAACGGCATTTGAATTAACCAAAAGATGAAAAAATATAAATTTAAACCATAGAAGTCTGAAATTAAGGGACTTTTTGCACACAGAGTTGGTGGTTAGGGTTAGGGTTAGGGTTAAAAGTCTGCAGTTTTCTATTTTTTCCGATTACTTTTTTATTATTATCAATGAATTAATTACCCCTTTCCATTGTTAAGCATGCGCGAATAACCCTAACCCTAACCTCCACTAATATCGTTTAAATAAACCATATTATTTCGTCTTTTGGTTAATTTGAATGTCGGTTATCTGCTCTTTGTATTTTTCCATTTTTTTATTTTCTCCATTCCATTTTTTACACAAACCAAAAACGCGTTGGTCTTTGACAAATTAACCAACAAAAGCACAACAAATAGTGTATAACAATTTAAGTACACTACACTACACTACACAGAGTTTCTTGTTGATATCCTTATAGTCTGAGAAAAAAATGGAGATCATCATGCAGTCTCAAAACACTATTTATTTAACTTCAGTGGGTCCAGCCAGAGAGTGTAGAGCTCAGTGTTTCCTGAACATGTTTTTGCATGTTAAACAAAAATAACTGATTTGGATTACTGGTTATAGCCCTTGATAATCTGCTTTAAAATGGGGCTCATCTAGCACCCCACCCGCACACACCAGAACTTCAGTGGGTTCAGAGTGTAACTTAGGGACCCTGAACACATTTGTTCATGTTAGAACTCATTTGAGTTATTGGTTAAAGTCCTTGATTTAAAAGTATGCGTATTTTTATACTAAAAACATCTTCATTAACAATTTAAATATTGTAGGTTAGAAACAAGCATAGAGAAAAACCAAAAAATAATTTGATTTTTATTTGTTCAGGGTTATAAATTAAATTTTTTAAAAAAGAAGAAAAAGCCTTTTCAGTACTAGGATAGGTGATCACTTGTATATCACCTCATATCAGGTACTGTACCAGGCTGGTCGACTGTTTGTCGTATGATCAGTCAAATGAATTAGGTATTTGAAATGAAAGGCCTTCTCTCTCCCCAATCCCTTTCCTCAGAACGGTCAGTGGCTCTAAATGTCCTCATATAGAGTTACTCCCTCTAGGAGTGTCAGTATAGTCTGATATTGTGAAAAACAAAAAGAAGACTGATCTAAGCCCGAATGGGTGACGAAAGGTCTTCCTGCTCAACAGCATACTTTTGACTATTTTTTATATTATTAGTTTATTAAAAGCATAAAAGTTGGTCACTGGCTGCTCCATATTATAGAGTGGTACGATAGTTTCAACTAAAGAACCACCTAGTTACTGACACTGTTGAGGTAACAGGTCAACATGTTTTAGCAGCAGCAGCAGCATGTTTGATCTGTTCTTTTGATAATTATTATTTTTTATGAATTTTAATAAAGTTTGATTTTTTGTTAACACATTCTTTTTTCATTTTTGTTTTTACATTTGTAAATGAAAACTCTTAAATTCTAATCAGATGAACGAAACCACAAAATTGTAAAATAAGAAAGTAAGAAACAATTTTATTAATTAGTAATATTTAGATTAGTCTACATATATCACTTGTGGAAATTTCTGAAATATGGCTTGATTATTTTGATTAATGTCTAAATTCTTTGAAACCACAAATATAATAAATTAGTTTACAAAATTTTCAGATTATTGCCCTCATCTTAATACTGTTATCCGCTCTACATTTGGCCGAAAACTCTATGCCTTCTTCAAGTGATTGAACTTGAGCCTCTTTATAATTATGAGCTTTACAAAAATTTGATTTAAACCATTATTCAATTATTCAGGTGTTGACTGTTTTCTTTACTTGTTAAGTTTTGAAATGTATCCTTAGTTATTATTGCCTGTTGATGGAATTGAAACCTTCAGTTATAAATAAGGCTCCCATAGAACTGCATAAACTGAACACCTTTTTTCCATTGCACTACTAGGAGATAATTATGATTGAGCTAAATGAAAAATGAAAATTAACTTAATTAGTTCATCCTTTTTAACAGATATTGAATTCATTGTGCCTGTGGAACTCTCTAGTAATAAAAATCGATTTAGCTTTTAGCTCTATAAATATCTTCCATTGTGTCTATCAATTGAGAATTTAAATATAAATCAGGAAACAAGCAAAATTATAATTTTCATTCATTCTTCACTTATAAATTAATATTTCATTAACTGAATAAATCTAAATTGTTAATTTTTCAAAATTGTTCATTGATTAATTCTAAGAAGTTTGGAAATGCTGCAACTTGCTTCTCCCCACCCCCCAAAAAAACTCATTAAAAGAAATAATTGTCATAATTGGAAAACAAACTATGAACCAACGGCAGTGGAGGACCAGCCAGTTGTTGATTCACAAGAAAAAGAAAGACTTATTCTGATTCTCAAAGTAAATCTCTGGTTGTATCACCAAGTGACTTTCTTCTCTGCAAATTTTTCTGTCAATCCTGGTCAAGATTTTCTGCTAAGAAACTGCTGATCCTCACCTTTGATTTTGATTCAAATTAACAAAGAAACAGAAGCAATGATAAAAAATATGGAAGAAAATAACTGAATTCATTTTAGTGTCAAAAAGGTCCATCAATTTTCAGTTTGATGTACTTTTTGATATAAACTTATTTTTTTTAAGGTAAAGATGATTCCTTGATCCATTCTTTTTAAATTAGAATATAATAACCAAATCAGCAGATCAATCAAATTGTAGTACAAACCAATTTACTGATATTGTCACACAAACTAATGATTTTATTATTTGTGTTTGTTGTTTAAACCTTTTGGTTCTCAAGGAACATAAGGATGCATTATTATTTGTAATGATCATAATTAAGATTCTTTTATTTTCAGAGCCAAAGTTACTACCAATTGCCAGGCTTGCAAATATACTTTAATGAATCTATCACACATTGTCTGAGTCTTTCTTCACCGACCCTTCCACAGGCCTCAACATTTAACATAAATTTTCTATGTCTTTTGGTAATTTTAGATATTTTCATTTTGTAATTAAAAGTGCTGAGCTACAAGGACTTCTCATTACTTTAAAATATTCCTTTTGTTTGTTTGAATTCATCAAGAAAATGAACTAATTTATTAACTGATTGACTAATATGGAATATTGGTTCAATCCTAACTTCAGACAGGAATAGCTAATACTAATTTATATAGTTTGATATTAATAGAATGTTGAATAAAGGGTTTATAATTATAGTATCTTATTTTTATTTTTGAGATGAGGCATCGTAATTTAGGTATTAACTATTATTCCTCGGACTTTTATCCTCATCTTAGTGGGTATTTTTGATGTTACTACACTATGTTTCAGCCTAGTCACCCTCAGGCCGTCTTCAGGGCCCATAGCGCAACTGTTAGAGACGTTTGGAGTCTCTTCGGTTCCAGAGGAGCATTGTCAGAAGATAGCAGTTTCAATTCCTACCCAAGTCGGCCAGAG
>JAUZSX010301160.1:0-13078 GCA_034780655.1 Idiosepius hallami | reverse complement strand
TATATAAAAATTTATAAATATTCCAATCGCGCAAAATGGAAAGCAAGGTGTGTTAATTTTTTCCAAATGTTCCAAAAGAAAGTATTAAAAACAAAGATTCCATGAATAATACTCTTAGTTAAGCGATAATAAAACGTGATACTCAATATGTTGGGTGTAAACATCTTTCCTGGTATAATAAACATAAGACTAGGTAAAAGGTCAGGATATTAGAAAATCATTGTTTAAGCTGACTACTAAACACCAGTTGAAAAAATTTAGGTCAATATATAGTGTAATTTATATTGAAAGAATCACACTATTATATCGTTCTAAATGGCATGCCTTAAGGGTGGTATCTAACCAGTCATAGGATATAACATTGGTGGCATCATTCCAGCCATTGGATTCATCATTGGTGACATCATACCAGCCATAGGATTTAACATACTATGCATGGGGTTCATCATTGGTGACATCATACCAGCCATTGGATTCATCATTGGTGACATCATACTAGCCATAGGATTTAGCATACTATGCATGGGGTTCATCATTGGGTTCATCATTGGTGACATCATACCAGCCATAGGATTTAGCATACTATACATTGGGTTCATCATTGGTGACATCATACCTCCCATAGGACTTAACATGCTATACATGGGGTTCATCATTGGGTTCATCATTGGTGACATCATACCAGCCATAGGATTTAACATGCTATGCATGGGGTTCATCATTGGGTTCATCATTGGTGACATCATACCAGCCATTGGGTTCATCATTGGTGACATCATACCAGGCATAGAATATGAGAAAGGATTAACTCCGACTGAGGGAGACATCATACCAGGATGATGATTTAAATTGTTGGTGTTTGGTTGTGTACTAAATGCCACGTTCTTGTATTCTCCGTTCCTCGGATGTGGCGCAGCCCTTTTTAATCGCAAATTGGGTTTTTTTAAATACCCTCCTCCACCGATCTCTAATGGATTTCTCGTTTCTGTGTCAGGTACTGTTTCAAAATATGGAATTTTTTTATATCCGTTTGTATAACCATATCCCGAAAGCATTAGAAGTGTCATAAGGGATGGTAGTTTTTGCATTCGTATCGGAATAATAGACTTGATGGATAAATAATTCGAATCATCTTCAGAGTTTACTTTTGTTGGGTCTGAAACATAACAACATTTAATGAATAAAAAAGACAATACATGTTGAGGGTTGCTTGATGGTGTTACTATGCTAATTGAAGAAAGGGGTTCTAATAGCATTATCTATCTATTATCTTATTCTGTTTCTATCTATCTATCTATCTCATTCTGTGTCTACCTATGTCATTTTCCATCTCTATCTCTCTCTCTCTCAAGTTCTACCAATCTCTCATTTTGTATCTCTATCTATCTACCTCGGCCATTCTGCATCTCTCTCTTTCTCTAGTTCTACAAATCTATCTCATTCTGTGTCTATCTAATTACCTATCTCATTCTATATATATCTTTCTTATTCTATACTATTACAATCTCAAAATGATAACTTAAAATTAGACTTATTTTTAAGTTAAAGAATAAATCAACTTCAAATTGGCAAAACATCTTATTTGATTATTTCCCATTTCGAATTTTTTTTCCTAATTTGAAGTTGATTAATCAATTTTGAGGTTCATTTTTTTACTTAAAAATAAGTCCATTTTCAAGTTGATTGTCATCATTTTGAACTTAAAATGGTATAGCTCTATCAATCTAATTCTCTCTCTCTCTCTCTCTCTCTCTCTCTAGTCTTACTAATCTATCTATCTCATTCTTTTTCTATCTCTCACTCTCTCATTCTGTATCTATGAGTATGCTTAAATTTGACTAGAACAATCAGTTTAAACAAGTACAGCAAGCATGGTCCCCCATGAGTGCATAGTGAATAGAACATAAAAAAGGACATATATTATGATATTTTGAATAGAAACGTTAAATGGCCCCCAAAACGGGTGTTTTAGATACATAAAAGCCCCTGGAGATGTGAACCAGACTTTTATCAAGTTTAGATATACAGAATTGATATTTGGAGCTATTCCTTCCACATTTTGGCCAAGTCTACAAAAAACCTAATGGATAAATCAATAGTTATGGGGCAAAAAGTATCATTTTCGGGTGTTTTTAGATCCCCAAAATCCCAGGGTAACGCAAACCAGAATTTTGTCACATTCAGAAATACTGAATTTACATTTGGGACAATTCCCTCCACATTTTGGCCAAGTTTAAGAAAAAATCTACTGAATGGATCAAAAGTTATGGGGCAAAAAAGTGTCATTTTTGGCCATTTTGAGGTGTTTTTGACCCATTTTAGGCCCATGGGGACGCAACAAGAATTTTCGTAATAAAATTTTTTTTACTATGCACATATATATATAAAAAAATACAACTTGTGCCAAAATTTAAAAAAAAAAAATTAATGGACAGTTATTCGTTAAAATACCATTGGTAATTCTCTATATCCACACCCCCAGTTGCCAATATGTATAGATACCTACATATATAATTATATACAGTGGGTGCAACCTAATTCTTCAAGTCAATTTTTTGCTACCAAAATTTGATTTTTTTTCACATTTTCTGGTATAATTTTCAAGTATATAGTTTGTGATATTTTCTTCTCTATACAGAGATATACTAAAAATATTCGGTTTGATAGTCTTGTTAATGGAATTTCTCTAAAAAGTGGTGTTTTTGGCTGTCTGACTTGATTAAGCATGAGTGACAAAATGGGCAAAAAGTTAGGTTCAACCAATTTCGATTGACTTCAAATAACTTCAATGTTTGGTAAATGAATGAATACCATTGAAATATCCAAAAAAATTTGTAGAGATCATCGAACTATCAAAGCGTATGTAGTTAATGGAAAGACAAGTGGAAAAGTACATGAAAGTGCTCATTTAAGAAAACTTGATGAGAGGATTAAGTACCGGATTGCCAGGGAGGTGGTCAGAACACCCCATTGTACTAGCAAGAAAATTTTTACTGTGAGCTGGAACACCCCAAATGTTGCACAACTTCGAGATGCGAGACATTAAGGAGTCCTGGAAAAGTGAAGAGCTCTAATAAAAAACCTCCATTGAGCAAGAATCACATGGCGTGTTCAATAGACTGAACAATATCTAAAGATGGATTTCAATGCTGGATGGACCAGGCGGCTGGCCGTTTGGTTCAGTGTTGAATGGTCACCCAGTTGTATCATATGTATGTATATATGTGTGTAAATGTATATAAATGTGTGTGTGTGTGTGTATATGTATATATATGCAATCAAATAATATTCTATGAATAGTTATAACACTTTAAAGTGGTCACAATTACAAAGCTTCATACCTACATGTATATACAGTGTGATTTCAAAGTAACTCCCTATTCTAAAATACTTATAACCTATTTTTGAAGTGTAATTTCTCCAATTAATGATTCTGAGAAGAAAGTATATTGCATGGACTTTTATTTAAAATTCAATATGGTCACCATCATTCGCCACCACCTTCAAAAGTCGACCATAAACCACATTAACTGATTTCACAAGAAACTCTTGCGGGATGGAACTCATAACTCCATGTATTCTCCCTTAATGTTCTTCCAAATTTTTTGGTTTTGTTGTGTACACTTGTTCTTTAAACCAACATCATTAAGTAAGATACACACAAAAACTAAGAAACATATTGAAGTATTTTAAAATTAGGAGTTACCTTAGCATCACCCTGTGCATTCAAATAATATTATAAGATAACGTTTTATAAGCCTTTTAAGGTACTATGTCAATCTATGTTAAATATTTTTACCTATTCAGTCTGCAGTCAGACTTGAACCTATAATCACTACATTAAATGCATTTAAATAAACCAATACATAAAACTAGTGGCAGAGCAAGAGTAAATGTCACTTGGAGCAGTCCGATTAAATGTCACCCCTCCAGATGCCAACATCACCTTATGCTGAATGCAACACTTCTGAAATTGATAAACCCTATAAAACCCCATTAATAAACAGGTGGGGCAACACCCCCTATCATACGCTTGAAGGGTTTTGATTATTGGAGGTGTGGGGTAATCCAAGAGAACTATTAGTTACCACATGTCAAATTAAGAAAAACCTTGATAAAACCTTATAAAACTAGATTTGTCTTCAAACTTATTACATAATAGATAATTAATAAACCCTATTATTAGACTATTTTCAAACCTTAGCTTAGCTAAAAGGATTTTGTTGAAGTAACATTGTGTTGGTACAGTCAAATCATGCTAAAGACACAGATTCCAGTCAGATCACTGAAGTTAAGGAACATAGAACCTGTTCAGTAGTAAGATGGGTGACCACTCAGGATTATCAGGTCCCGTATGAGGCTGTTCGGGTGTTTGTGGTATAATCAAACACATTAGGCATTCAAACTGAAAGGCTTCCCTCTCTCCAACCCTCCCTCACAGTGACAGACCATGATAAAGAAACATTTTTAATTAGAGTTACCCCTAGGGTGAAGACTGGAAGTCTCAGTTTAATCTGAGATTGCGAAAACTGTATAACAACAGGAAGATTATTTTAAGCTCTAATGGGTGGGGAGAGGTCTTCCTGCTCAACAATAACAACAAAATTGTATCACCCCCTTCTTTATTGTAACCCGGGTCAGACCGCCCCTTACCCCAACCTTAGCTATGCCATTGACTAGAACTAATATTCCATGTTTGATTATCCCAACTCACAAATTACAGCAAGACTTATATAGGGTTTACTATAATATACATTATAATATACACAAAAATTAGCATGTCTTCTATTTGGAACAAAAACTTTTTTAATCATTGTCTGAATTTATGAAAAAGGCCAAAAAGCATATCGGCTGAAACCAATAAAGATGAGGATGAAAGTTTGATCATTTAGTGGTTTATTTTATTGTTTATTTTACCAGTAAATCAACCCTTTTGGGTTATTTAATGCTGAAGATTTTATTTTTGTTAATTTCTGCTGGTTAGTTGATTTAGGATTTATTTTTTAATCTATTAGTGTTGTGCCTTCTGTACATTCATTGATAGGTGGTTTGGTTGATTAAATGATTTACTTTAATAGCGTATCAACCCCTTTTGGGTTATTTAATGCTGACAACATTGTCTTTGTTTAGTTATAACTTAGTAGGTAGTTTTTTATGAATCTATTGTTGTTGAGCCTTACATAGATTGATTGTAGTTGTTTAATTGGATGGGTTATTTTACCATTATATATTTTTTTTTTTATTGGTTGGTTTATTATACCAGCATATCAACACTCTGGGGTTATTTAATGCTGAAGAGATTTACTGTGCACTATGAATTTATATAGAAACTTAAATAAAGTAAAAAAAACAGTAAATTTTATTATAAAACATTTCAGCAATAGAATTTTTACCAATAAAAAGGTTTTGTTTATTTACACTACTATCACAGTTTATCATAAAAATCTGTTGGAAATGTCCTTAATTGGTTTTAGATATTATTTTGTACTAATAAAAAAAGCAATCAGTTTTTATAAACATCTTTCTTTTTTTTTTCTTTTTAGTTTTGTCTTCAACCTTTTTAGTCATTTAATGCCAAAAAACATTCATTTTTTAATAAGGTTTCTGTCTTTGGTTTGGTTTTGTCTTTTTATGGCATATCAACCTTTTTGGCCATTTAATGAAGAAAATAATCATTTTTGTTAAACATCTTTCTTTCATGTATTCATATTTTTGATTAATAATAATTGAACTATTTAATCTAGGAATGAGAGGAGTTATACCATTCCCTATGAAATTAGGGAATGAACTAATTAGGATTTGAACATGCATATTGATTTTAAAGTCCAAGCCATTCACCAATGTGCCACATAGATTTCCTTTTGATAAGCAATCTGATAAGGCACTGGTTCCTACTGTACATACATGAGCAGAAGTTTTCTTACCAAAACATTACAAAAAAAAAGATGTAAAACTTAAAAACATTGCTGAAAAATCAAGAGTATATGAGGTGCCTTTAATAAGTTTCTGGACATTTTGTACAGGTATTTAAAATAGTTGTAAACTTTTGAAATTTCTGTACGTTATTGATATACATCAGTGGTTTTCAAAATGAGCAATACCGCCGCCCTCGTGCGCTGGCAAGTAAGTAGTACGAAAAGGGAGAATTAAAATCTGAAGGGGGCCTTAGACCAATTACAGTAAAATATTCAATTGGTGTTGGTAGAAAGGCTGGAAAAACGGAACGATTTAATTAAGTATTCCCCAGTCGCTGCTACTAGACATAAGTGCTTGTATATTTCTGCTGTATATTCTCCTAGATGTACCTAGTTATGGCGCTTGTTGAAAGATGGGGCCACTGGCATTTTCAAAAAAGTTTGAAAACCACTGCTATACATCTTAAGAGATGACTGATCAATTTTTATGGTTTTTGGTTAAAATTAACAGCTACAGCAGTTATAGGAATATACCCTACTAAAACCCGATTGCCAAAGATGATGAACTTCAAAAATGCAATCTGGATGTGGGGACACTTCACAGAAGAACAATAAGCAATAAAATTCTGTTATAAACTTGGAAAAAATACCACAGAAATGGAATGGATTGGTTTAGACTGCTTTTAGACCATCTTGCATGAATTGAACATCAATGTTTTATTTGCATATTTGCCAACATAAGATAGTAGTAACAAAGATAAGGCACAACTGTAATATAATGCAATGTATTTGATAGACTCATTAAATATCCATATTTCTAAATCGGTTTTAATAAAAAAAGAAAGTGAAACTTGGTTTTAAAAACAATTAATCATAAAAAAATCAAGGACCACAAATGATAGAAGAATGGAAATTAAGATTTATAGAGAGAAAAAATAGTAAAAATTTAGAAAGTGTAAAGTTTTAATTTTGATAAAGTTTCAATTCTGATAGAAATTCATCAGAAAAAAATCAAGGACTATAAAAGGATGAATCCAAATGAAAAAATAAAGATGTTTTATGAAAATGACTGTTCTCATCATCAAAATGACCAAGAAGTTTAATATACCATAAAAAGGCAAAACCAAGTCAAAAAGAAAAAAATAGTATAAAAAATGATTATTTTCAGCTTTAAATGACCTAAAAATGATAATATGCAATGAAAAGGCAATCAAAAAAGATGTCTAGTAAATATGATTGTTTTCCATATAAAATTTTTCGAAGGGTTGCTATGCCATAAAAAGAAAAAAAAGATGTTTAAAGACCTAAAAAAGTTGATATGCTATTAAGATGAAATCAAAAAAGATGTTTGCTAAATATGATTGTTTTCAGCATTAAATGACTAAAAAGGTTGATTTGTCATAAAAAGGCAAAACCAAATGAAAAAAGATATTTATAATTAATGATTGTTTTCAGTATTAAATGTCCTGAAATATTTGATATGCAATAAAAAAAATTTAAAAAAATATTTATCAAAAATAATTCTTTTTGACATTGAATAACTAAAAGGGTTAATATGCCATAAAAAGGCAAAACCAAATCAAAACATGTTCATAAAAATGTTTGTTTTCAGCATTAAATGACCTAAAAAGGTTAATATGCCGTAAAAAGGCAATCAAAAAAGATATTTATTAGAATTTTTTCAGCATAGAATGACCTAAAGAAGTTGATATGCCGTAAAAAGGCAAAACCAAATTTAAAAAAAAGATATTTATCAAAAATGATTGTTTTCAGCATTAAATGACCTAAAAAGGTTGATATGCCATAAAAAGGCAAAACCAAATCAAAACAAAACATGTTCATAAAAATGTTTGTTTTCAGCATTAAATGACCTAAAAAAATTAATATACCGTAAAAAGGCAATCAAAAAAGATATATATTAGAAATAATTTTTTCAGCATAGAATGACCTAAAAAAGTTGATATGCCGTAAAAAGGCAAAACCAAATCAAAAAGAAAGATATTTATCAAAAATTATTGTTTTCAGCATTAAATGACCTAAAAAGGTTGATATGGCAAAACTAAATTTAAAAAAATGTTTATTAAAAAATGATTGGTTTCAGCATTAAATGACCGAAAAAGGTCAATATGCCTTAAAAAAAACAAAAAAAAAACAATTCCAACCACTGTTTCTTAAGCTTGCTTTTTTTTAAACACATATCTTTCCTGATATTTAATGCTAGGAACAATTTTATATCTTAAGTTTTTATCTTTGTTTCTTATTTTTTGAGAAGAACAAGTGTTACACCAAATTCATTGCAAGAATGGATAAAGGTTTTTTTGTACATTTCCGAGGCTTCATTCAGATTTTCAATGTCCATTTTCACAGACTTTTTAAGGTAAGGGCTGACTGAGCCATTGGTCAATTGGACCATGCCTTCTAATAAATGCATTCTGAATCGGGTCACTGAACTTGGCCTGCACATCATAATGTGTGTTTAATGGCCATAGCTGACAACTGATTATAGTTAATCCAATATGCACAGATCCTGAGGGGACCCATTGTATTTTCTGCTCTTAGCCCACCCCGGATTCAAGATCTTCCCTAGATAAAGTTTAAGTTTTCCATACAAAATTTGTTATATAAACATTGATTATGATAACCAAATAACTTAATTAACAATAGATAAAGTCATTACATTTATCTCTTTGTTTCACTTTGGGTGCATCCGTAAAGTCATATGGGTTACATTAGTTTCATTATAAAGGGATGTAACTCTTGTGTTGGCTATTTGCCTTATGATAATAGGTTGGAATTTTAGACGTATTTATTTCGATTTTATTTTTTATATTTCAACACAGATTTTTACTGACGTAAAGTGAAACAAAAATTAAGGATGCTTAACACCAAGCCACGCAAGCAGATCCTTCTGATCTTTGATGTCAGAAGTCCTCCTGAGTCTCAGGGTCACGGGTTTTTTGCCACTTAGCATGTAAACCTCACCTGAGTGGGGCTGCGAGGACTGGCTAGTCTTCGCCTGCAGAAGGGTTCCATCTGTTGGTTCTCTTCAGACTTTTAAGACTTTTTCTTAATTTTTAAGGTTAGAAATAAGACCTTTTTAAAACAAAGCTTACAATTCTAGGCTTTTTCAAAACATTTTCCATATTTTTAAGGCTTTTTTTTAAGGTGATTATAGAAATAAGGCCTTTTCAAAACAAAGCTCAAAATTCAAAGCCTTTTCAAGACATTTTTCATATTTTCAAGGCCTTTCCAAAAATTGAAAATATTAATTCACAATATTTTTTAAGACCTTTCCAAAAATTGAAAATATTAATTCACAATATTTTTCAAGGCCTTTCCAAAAATTGAAAATATTAATTCACAATATTTTTAATGTAACCACATACATTATTTTATAACTGTTACTTTTCTTTAGTTTAAATGTGCAATATTATTTATATATTAATAATTATCAAATTCTATACTAAGAGTTATTAAAAAGAAAGGAGCATTTATGCAATAAATTTTAGTAGGTTCTTAATTCTTATATCTTTTATTTTCAAAATAAAATGTGTTTGTTTTCCATTTAAGATATCGAGAAATTTGTTTTACCATATTTTCATGTTGTTTTTACATTAGTTTATAAAGGTATACTTTAAGAAAGAAAAAACTGTAATGCATGTTTGGCCAAAAATTTAAACTGAACAAAGCCGCAGGCCAAGGTTGAACAAATGAATCTCTTAATATAGACCCAAACAAGTTTTGATTTAACAATAAATATTAAATAAGCAAAAGTTATATAACTTCAAAGTACAGGAGTGCAAAATTGAGTTACTAAAAATAATAATAAAACATATTAATGGCATATTAAATAAAATTTCAATAAAAATTGAATGCATCCTTTCTTTGGCCCCACAGGCCAAATATAATCATACCGTAGGCCAAATGTTTGCCTTGAGGCCAGAGATTGATATCTATGATATGATATAATGTAATTCAAGAATAAATAGTTGCAAACAGTGCCGCACTTAGCAACATCACATCCCAACAAAATGTAACCTTTCTTCTCCGAAAGGCTTCAAATATCATATATATATAGAGTGAAATACGTATTGATATATATATATATATATATATTTTAATATGCAAATATGGTAATAATTTCAATCAAGTTAATCCTATTACCATTATTTTTCATTACAATAGCTCAACACAGCCAATAGAGCCATATGGCCTTCCTGAGCCTTGCGGATCCCTCCCTGCGATTTTGGGGTCTGCGGGGGCTCTAAGCACGGGTCTGGTTGCAAATGAACTACCTACAGTCAAATTAGTCTGTTAGAAAAAAGGTACTTTTGTTAACCAAAAACAATAGTTTTCTCTATCACTAAATATCTATTAATATTGAGTAGAAACTAATCAAAATCGTATTAAGGCTTTTAACATAAGAGGCACAACCCTTTATACCAATTAACAACTTGCATATAATCTTTATTATTACTATTATTTATATTGTAAAAATATCTGCAAGTCTAATATCAGATGATGACATTAGATACAAGGTGTTCATAAAGATTTTTGATTTTTTAAAAGGTATTATAAAAACACTCACGTAGCAACTTTTAAATCTGTTAACTTTTAAAAAGCCCTTAAAATATTTATTTTCCTAGAACTACAATCAAGGATCTAATTTTAGACTGCTGCTATTAGCCGTATTACAGTATCTTATCCTCGTCGACAGTATAATGTTCCAAGTGGGAGGGTATCGATACTTACTAGGAATAGATTGCTGAATTGATAGTTTATCAGGATATCAGATTTAGCTTATTTTCCGTTAGATTAAACTTATTTTTACAGCATCTGACAGGAAAAATCAGTCATTTAGCAGATAGCGGAAAAGTCAACCATTTTTTTTTTTAACTTTAGCAGATTGTTAGCTTTGTAACTTTAGCAGATTTTACATTGTTCATCTAATTTAAAGAAAAAATTGTTTAAAATAAAAGTACAATTGCTTTTTAATTATTTATTTAGTTTTAATTACAAGAGAATATTTTTTTTTATTCAACTTTAATTAAATCTTTTGGGCCCTGACGCAAGAAGCGAGAAATAGAAAAAAAGCCGATTTGTAAATAGCATAATTACCAATTAGCATATCATGAAGGACCTAACTATCAGCCTGTTTCAATAGGTCACCAGGGCCGATATATTGGCCTTTCAGAGTTTAAAGGATTATGTGTTTAGCTTGAAATTTGGACAAAAATCGATGAAAATCTATGAAACCCTTAGCTTATTTTCCTTCGATTTTTGGTGGATTGTGTGTTGTAATATTAAAACTCCCGTTCGTATTTGTGTTTAATGTAATCTAACTATCTTCCCTTGCTTGTCTGATTATCCCCCTTTTCTGTATACTCTCTTGTTTCTCTATTAGTACATTCAAGCCTATATTCTAGGTCAGGGGTGGGCAACATACGGCCCGCGGGCCGGGTGCGGCCCATAAAGGGATTTTGATTAGCCCGCTGACTGTATCCGACCATACATTGTAATGTGGTCTGTGGCCTTAGCTACGGGAAAGATTAAGATTTATAAAAAGCAATAATAAAATTATTAACGCAAGTTACGCTTAATACAAGTCTGTGACTTATTGACGAGTTTGAGCGGCCACAAATGTCTCATTGACTTTAGTAGCTATTGAAGTAGAATAAGCTTTTATTAAAGATTATTCTTGTCACAAACTTAACTATTTTGCGATTTTACCGTTTCTTTTAATGATTTACTTATTAATAGGGCTGTGATAATAAGCTTTTATTAAAGATTATTCTTTTCGCAGACTTGACTATTTTACCATTTCTTTTAATGATTTACTTATTAATAGGGCTGTGATATGCTTTTATTAAAGATTATTCTTGTCGCAGACTTGACTATTTTGTGATTTTACAATTTCTTTTAATTCTTTTCTTATTAGTACGACAACATGTTTTTATCAAAAATATTCTTGTCACTGCCATAATAAACAGAGATATGACAAGCATATTCTTTAATAAAAGAATATTGTCAAAGCCCTACTTATTACACACTGTAGTTAACAGGCTCGCTAAATCGAATACAGGGTTTTCAGAAAGTGAATATAAAACAATGTTTAGTAGGCAGACATTTAAGAAAAAAAACATGAACAAACTTTTTAGCAACCCAATTCTTGGAACTTTAATTTGTTGGAAAGAATGTTTCAAAATATTTAAAAAAAAAAAAAAAAAATCAAATTGTAAATGGTATTAAAAAAAGAAGTTGCTGAATTTAGGAAAACTAGATTTTTTTTTCGGAGGTAAAAAAAAAAACAGAGACCAAAAAAAAAAAATCAAATAAAGCAATTAGTAGATTGACAATGCAAGAGATGCATTAAGATGTTTTGAATTTAGGAGAGACAGAGAAAAAAAAAAGAGAGAAAGAAAAGTGTTCTATATAAAAGAATAGAAGAGAAAATAGAAGAGAAAATTAAAAAAAAAAAGATGGAGGAAAAAGGAGAAAAGAGCGGGAAAATGTCGAAATCTACAGAGACAGAGCAAGAGTTAAAGAGAAACTCAAAGCACAAGACGCCAATACGTGAGAGGAATATAGACGAAGCCGGGGGTTGGAGTGGAGACCTAAACGAAGGAAGTCAAGGGAAGAATAGAGAGGTATTGGTTGGACTTTAACAGAGAGGGGGGGCAGTGAGGGAGAGGACAAGAAGTAGGTTGGCCTAGTGGGGAGGCAGTTGGTCTTTGGAATCCTAGTTCGCGAGTTCGAATCCCAGTAGTAACATTTGCTTTATAATTGGACGATATGAATTTATGCATTCCCTCCAGATATGGGTTAAATAGCGAATATTGTGTTGTTCTAAAGAAATTAGGTGTGTATTCATAAAAAGATTGTTATCGGCATTAAATGACCTTTAAAAAGTTGATATGCCGTAAAACACATATCAAACAAACAAAAAGTAGAGGGGGGAGTCGGTGAGTGTAATATAGAGGGAAAAAAAACAAAGATGACACGTTAGAATAAAAAAGATGTTTTAGGGAGAAAGAAGGAAGAAAGAGAGGGAGGGAAAGAGAGCGAGAGAAAGAGAGAGAAAGAGAGAGAAAGAGAGAGAGAAAGAGAGAGAAAGAGAGAGAGAAAGAGAGAGAGAAAGAGAGAGAGAGAAAGAGAGAGAGAAA
>JAUZSX010301149.1:0-13079 GCA_034780655.1 Idiosepius hallami | reverse complement strand
AAGTAATGGTTTCGACTGGGATTTGAACTCGCGTAACACGATCTCACAGCCTGAGCTTCTACCAATGCTCCACCGTCACTGCCCGAATATATATGTATGTGAGTGAGTGAGTGAGTGAGTGAGTGAGTGAGTGAGTGAGAGAGAGATTATTATTTTTTCAAATAATCACATCAAATAATATACAAATTTGCATATAGATATATTTCATTGAGTCTTATCTACCCTGGTTTTGGAGTCAGTGTTGTTCTTCAGCAAAATGAGTCAGAGTTAAAATCTCCGAGTTAACGAGCCTCATCTGGCCAATGTATACGTGTATGTATGTATGTATGTATGTATGTATATATGTATCTGTGTGTGTGTTCGTAAACGCATGCAAATATTGGTGCGTATATTTCCCGCTTTTTTCTCTTAGCTCAGAATTTAAAAAAAAAATAAAGGCTTCAAATTCTGCTAAGACCGGCTTCCATTTATCCGTTTGCCTTGTTTCAAGATCATAAATAACGGACCACCCTAGCCTTATCCCCACCAACAATACACTCCCATCTTCTCATCCAAACCCGTTGCTTGGCACCGAACCAAAAGGGATATGTTTCGGGATTGATTTTTTTTCTTCTCGTATAGAGCTACTGTTACTCTGTCTTTGACTGGATAATAAATATCTTTCAATTGGATATATCGGGTTTTCTGTGTCAAGTAAACAACAACCAGTCACGCTGAAGTGCAGCCCTTTTTTACTAAATTGTGACAAACTTGTGATCAGACTAGAATATTAACTCAGTAATTGTTTATATTTGCCCAGTCAATCACTAACCCAAGTTAGACATAAGGCCATATTTCCAAGTTAGACATAAGGCCATATTTCCAAGTTAGACATAAGGCCATATTTCCAAGTTATACTTAAGGCCATATTTCCAAGTTATACTTAAGGCCATATTACCAAGTTATACTTAAGGCCATATTTCCAAGTTATTCTTAAGGCCATATTTCCAAGTTAGGCACAAGGCCATATTTCCAAGTTAGGCACAAGGCCATATTTCCAAGTTAGGCACAAGTCCATATTTCCAAGTTAGGCACAAGGCCATATTTCCAAGTTAGGCACAAGGCCATATTTCTAAGTTAGGCACAAGGCCATATTTCCAAGTTAAGCACAAGGCAATTTTTAACAAGTTAGGCGCAAGGAAATGTCTACAAGTTAGGCGCGAGGTCATATTTCCCAGCTAGGCACAAGGTCATATTTCCTAGGTAGGCACAAGGCCATTTTACGACCTCATTATATCATTTGGCTTTTGTAATCAGTGTTGCCCTTAACTCAGATGAGTTACTCGTCAAAGTTAACGAGCCCCCAACTGCCCGAGGTAACTTACTATAAATGCAATTGTTTTGACCGGGATTTGAACTCGTGTAATTCGATTCCATAAATCAAGATTCTACCAATGCTCCATTCTTTCTTTAATATTATGCATTAACGAGGTAATAATAAAGTATAACCATATAATCAGACTAGATAAATTTAATATTGATGTACATTTGATCTGACATAAGCTGAAATAATGGGCTTGTAACTCATACTGAAAAATTGCATAGAGTATTTTTAACGTATGTTTAAATCAGTGGTTCCCACCATTGTGCTGCGGCAAATTAGTGTTCTACGAAATGGTTACTGGTGTGCCGCGAAGAGATAATATGCGGAAGAAATTTAAACTAATTTTTTTTTTATATGAAGACATTTAATTTCTTAATCATGATTGTAGCGCGCAATTCAAAATTACTGTATTTCTGGAATCTAAACATTTCTTGCATACTATTTAGTAAGGGCTTTTATGCTTTTAGTCAACTATATATCTCGTTTATAATATTAACAAATTCTTTGTAGATAATTCTTATTTAACATTTAGGTGTTGTAAATCATAGACATTGTAAATTAAGGTTTTAGTAGGACAAATAAAAACATGATTATATTATCATATTATTACAAAAAGCCTTTATGAGTAGAAAATATTCCTTTTTGTGATAGATTTGCCACAATAATTTAAAGAGCTCAATAGTGTGCCACAATGTAAAAAAGGTTGGGACCCACTGGTTTAAACCAAGGCAACAACATCTATGACAACCAATTTTATTATCATTAAATAATAATAATGTAAACATATTAATGCAGAAAAAAGGGTTTCCGGCATTAAATGACCGTACGTGTGTATGTTACTGTGAGGTCTTAAATGTTTATATATGATTGAAATTTTTAGCTGACGTACTCTTAGACAGGACACGTAAGCGCCAGGACCTTATATAAATAAGTGACAGAAAAGAAAAAAACTGAGAAGGGTAGTCAGCACTCTGACTGTCAAAACAATGACAACCTCATGATCCATCAAAAAGAGCATCAACTATGCACCTTTCTCTCTTGACAAGAAGTGTTGCTGTTTCAGTCGGTATGTGCATTTTTCCAGCAGCAAAAAAAATAAAATGATAAATTTTCTTCTTAAAACTCTTGTTGGTTATTTTTCGTTTAAATGGTTTGCCCGTGACAAACACAACGTGTAAAAGATTAGGGGTCCACCATAAGAGTACAATAATAATAATAATAATAATAATGGTCCTCCAGTTAGGGGGTTGAGCACAAGGTTAGCAACTCTTTCTCATAAAACAAGTATGCCACAGAAACAGCAATAAACAAATTTGCTGCCCAATGCACCACTAGGTGTAGTGGTTGATGAAAAATAAAAATTAAACAATAATAATAATAATAATAATCTCTGATTATAAATAAAATCTTCCAAATCTTAAATGATATAAATAATGATAATTCTGGTTTCTGATTGGCTCATTGCCCTCATCCCTGATTATAAATAAAATCTTCTAAATCTTAAATAATATAAATGATGATAATTCTGGTTCCTGATTGGCTCATTGCCCTCATCCCTGATTATAAATAAAATCTTCTAAATCTTAAATAATATAAATGATGATAATAAAAATATAGTCAAGTCTCTTTAGAGACACCAGTTCCCATCAGATCAATGAAGATAAGCAACGTCCAGCCTGGTCAATGGTTAGATGGGTGACCATTTATGAATACCAAGTACTGTATCTTGTGCCGGGCAGGAAAATACCCAGGTTAGTATCTGGGGGCCCTGTCAAAAACACACTGGGTAGATGCACCCTAAGTCTTTGGCAAGACAGACATCTAGGAGAAGAAAAACTCTGAAGTACAAACCTCCACTACCTTGTGGACTACCTGAGCTCAGTAAAGGCTAAAGGAGTAAACCCTGAAAGAAAATCCATAGTTGGAGTACCTAAGGTGGTCCGAAACTGTACTCAGCTCGTTCCGGCTGCTTCTGCAGCCAAACGTACTGCTCTGCTCTCCTTTGGATTACCTGAACTCAGGAAAGGCTAAGGGAGTAAACCCTGAAAGAAAATCCGGAGTTGGAGTCCCTAAGGCGGTCCGAAACTGTACTCAGCTTGTTCTGGTAACTCCTGCAGCCAACCTGGTGCCGAACATACTGCTCTGTTTTTCTTTGGAGTTCCGCTGGTAAGGCCGAAAAGGGTATACTGAGAAATGGGCAGAATCAGAACCCCCCCCAAAAAAAAAGACTTAGCCATTGCCTTGTACCCTGGAGAGGCCATTTCACTGCCGCTGTTTCAGTGGCAGAACCAACACTGGGCGCATTTCCATCGTCCCTAGTGACGGACCTATGCCATTATTATTATTTTTATTATTATTATTATTATTATTATTATTAATTATCGTCTCTATGTTCTCTGTTTTTGTGTGTGTCGTCATCAAGCTCTTTTTCTCGCCAACGAAGCAGCACAATTACTAGACGTCAACGATGTGCAAACGACACGCAAAACCGAACAGTTTATTTTCGAATCATTTTTACTTCTATCTCCTCATTCATTCTCTCACTTGTACGGATGGAGTTAAAGAAATGTTGATGATTATACCTGACACACACATACACGCACACGCACACACACACACACACGAAATAGCTTTCATCAAAGATTCATGCTTTATTTAATGTTTCACATTTAATGTTTCACATTGAAAATGACTTCACTAATCCCTACTTTTACCTTTTAGTAAATAAATTGATTTGTGTATATATTATGTTGATTACAGGTCCGCATCTTATCTACTGTTTCTTGGACACTTGAGATGAGATATGATAATTTGTATATTCATTATCTAGATACATCTCCAAAAAGTGGTCAACGTGACTCAGTGGATAGAGAATCGAACTTCAGAACCGTACTACGTGGGTTCGAATCCAAATCGTCTCGTCTACGTTGACATGTTGACTTGGCAAAGGAAGCCAAATCTTCCCTCAACTTCAACGGTGAAGTTGGCGGATGATGTCTACAGTTGCACAACGGCACTGAAGGCGAATGAAGGTTGCAACAGAGGATGGCTTACATTCGTTATGGTTATCCATGCCACTGGATAAGGCCCTCCCCTGCCAAGGAGCAGTGCGGTGACTGCAGGTCCATCAGTCTCCCCACGTTAAAAGACTTCAAGCGTAGGCGTCCTCCAGAAAAGACCAACAGGAACCAAGACAGTTATACTTGACCATGAGTGCCCGTTGATTATCTCGACGATAATTCTCATATTTATATTTGTTAAAATTACTGTTTTTCTGAGTCTTTAAGATAATCCTTGCTAATTTGTATAAATATTATGCAGACAACGGTCTTCATCTTTATGTCTTTTCTTATCCTTGAGATGAGGCTTGATATTTTGTATATTCATTATGCAGACTGCTGTTTTCATGTATTTTTTATTTTATTTACTTAGTGAGCACCAACCCAAGTTTGGCACAAGGCCATCTTTTACATGCTCTTACCCGGGCTTTATATATTCGGTGTTACCCTTCACCTAGATGAACTGCTCTACCCAGCTAACGAGTCCCATCTGCCCGAGGCAGCTAAAGGTGAATACAATGGTTTTAACTGGGATTTGAACTCGCGTACCACGATACCAAAGCCCGAATTTTTACCAATGCTCCATAAGATCAATATGATTGTTCGAAGCCAGTTTTTGTGTGCTCATTACATTTACGAATATTTTTAAATCAGTGTTGTCCTTTACTTAAAGGATTAACACTTCTGAATTAATGAGCCTTGTCTACCGAGTTTTCGGATTTAATGTTGTCTTTTAGCTGGATGAGTTACTCCCCAGAGTTAAAGAGCCTCATCTGCCTGAGTCACATCTGCCGTGAAATAAATGTAATGGTATTGACGTATAATACAAGTTCAGAGTCCAAGCTTTTATCACTCCTCAAACTTAGCTGTCTAAAGTAAAAACAAGTATGATATTAAAAACAAACTAAAGTAAATATTGCTTTGTCCAACCAGTAATATTCATTTCATTTCTTTACTAGCAGAATAGCCTGGCGTGGCCCGCGCAAATCAGAAAATGTTTTATCTGACCATATGTTGTGGAGTTAATTAGTTGAATAACCAAGCAGAACACAGGTTTAACGAGAAAACACATGGTTTAAGTAAATCATAATGAATGGTTACTAGGAATCAGCCAATCAGTCAGGATTAGCATTATCATTATATTGTTTCAAATTTTATTTGAATATTCAAACTTTCTTGGCTGAAGCAAACCATTCATTATACAATTCCATTGATCAAATCATAGAATTACTATTTTCATTTTTATACATTTTAAAAAAATCATTATTGATATTGAATTAATCTCTATTGCAATATATCTTACCTGCAATAATAACATGCTTCTTTTTTTGTTTTTGTTTTTTATTTTTTTTTTCACGTTAATTTAAGACTCGGGCTTTTAGTCGTCTTTAAAAAAATTAAGAAAAAAAAATCAAAATAAAACAAAACAAAAACAAACAAACAAATAACTCGAGACACAAAAAAGTGAATAATTAGATGTTTTCTCTTTGAGAATTAAAAGCCATTTACAATATAAAGGGAAATAATTAAATAGTGTATTTGCGTTTGATATAAATGCTTCAAAGAACTTCAGTGTGATTCATCGGCAAATTTTCAAATTAATGTCGCCCAATCTAGCTCTCCAGGGCTTGTTGTCACCGCAACAAAAACAATTTTAACGGTCGGGGCAAGCAATTGAAGTATTTTATTTTGAAAAATTCTCTTTAAAATCGTAACATCCCCCCCAATACTTTTCATTTGTGAAAACTAATTGCAGTAATTAATTCATTATTTCAATCTTCGTAAATTGAATGCTGAAATTTTCGCTAGCTTTGTGTTATGGTTTGCTTTGCCACAATGAAAACAAAACACGTGAAAGTGTTTAAACTTGTATTAGTAAGAACATTAAGGTAAAAAATAATAAAAAGTGTTGTCTGATCAGCCGAGAGTATTGCGTAACTCTGAAACTGAGCCCTTCCCTAGAATGTTTGAAGTCCTGGTTTACATAAGCACCGGACAAGTCCCTTTAGAGAGTGCTTCCACCACAGCACTTAATCCCAAATTGCAATTCGGCTTTTTATTTACTGTGACAATACTCACTGCATCACTGATGTTTTATCTAGAGTGATATAGATCTTTGGACCTGCAGTCAAAATTTTGTTTTAAAAATTTGGCGCAACTAGACTATTCAATTAATGCTTATTTATGACCATCATATGTTTATACTCATATCCTTCAGTTGACATCTCCTCGGTAGATCTTCATTGTTGCTGCCCAACGCACCATTGGTTATGATGATGATGATCATGATGATAATGAGGATGATGATGATGCAGATCATGATGCTGCTGCTGATGAGGAGGATAATGAGAATGATAATGGCGGTAGTAGCGTCAAGGATGATAATGATGATGATGATGATGATGATGATGATGATGATGCAGATGCTGCTGCTGATGATGATGCGGAGGATGATGATGATGCAAATGCTGCTGCTGCTGATTATGCGGATGAGGAAGATAAAGATGATGATAATGGCGGTGATAGCGTCAAGGATGATGATGATGATGATGATGGCCGTTTTATGAAGTTATACTTAATGGCGGTGGTAGCTTTAAGGGTGAGGATGATGATGATGATGATGACGCCGACGCTGCTGCTGCTGATGATGATAATGATGGTGATGCTGCTGCTGCTGATGATGCTGTTGCTGATGATGATAGTGGGGATGATGCTGCTGCTGGTGATGATAATGGTGGTTGTAGTCTCAAGGATGATGATGATGATGATGGCCGTTTTATGAAGATATACTTAATGGAGGTGGTAGCGTTAAGGGTGAGGATGATGATGATGATGATGCCGATGCTGCTGCAGATGATGATAATAATGGTGATGCTGCTGCTGCTGATGGTTCTGTTGCTGATGATGATAGTTATGATGCTCCTGATGATGATGATGATAATGGCGGTGGTAGCATCAAAGATGATGATGATGATGATGATGATGATGATAATGGCCGTTTTATGAAGTTATACTTAGTTAGGCAGTGCGTCACGATTAGCTCACCTCCACCAATCCATTCACTGTTCTTGAATTTTCATATTGGTTCCTTCGTGACGACCATCTGTTATCTTTAACAAACACATCTTTTTCAAGTCCTCGTTGCTAAAAAACATTTTCTCAGATAAAAACAGGCAGAACACAAACAATGAAGAAGGTTTCGAAAAGAAAAGAAAGGAAGAAGAAAAGAAAAGAAAAGAGGAAGAAAAAGAAAAAAAACAAGAAACCAAACAACAATGACAAAAAAAAAAATACAACTTTGCATTTACGATTTGAACGACTTCACAATCTTTATCTGCTATGGGGTTTGTGTTATCAGCTTTTTCTCATTAAACAATTCTCTCTACTTCTACCGTTGTCCGCAAAGCTTGCCGTGTAGGGGTCCTCAACGCAAAGGGACAACCTGAAGAATACAGACGCTCCCCAGGCATCACAATCAATGAGCTAATGCCGATATTTTACGTGACATTTATCAAATTACACACACACACACACACACACACACACACACACACACACATATATATATATATGTATATATATCACACACATACACACACTCACACGTATATATACATATACATATATGTATGTATGTATATATATATACATTTGTAAGTTATCACATACACAGCCACACACATATGCATATGTATATATTTGTAAGTTATTTTGAATGCAGAATTAATTCGTTCGATTTTATTTTATGAATAAGCAAATAAGTAAGTTATACATATATATACACGGAGACATACGTGCATATATACAGAACGACTCATATACAAGCATATATACAAGCCTGAAGCTTATAACTTATTTATCTACTCTCTTTCTATTTTTCATTTTCCTTAATTTTGCTATCGGTTAGTAGAAGAAATTGAAACACATATATATACACGGAGACATACGTGCATATACACAGAACGACACATATACAAGCCTGAAGCTTATAACTCTCTTTCTATTTTTCATTTTCCTTAATTTTGCTGTCGGTTAGTTGAAGAAATTGAAACACAAGTTAATGCTTGATATTTAAAATCCTGTAAACAAATGTAGAAAAATAAACTGGACAAGAAGATGCACACATTCACCCGCACACGTACATTAACAAAAATATTTATCCATGGTTAGTAAATAATTTGATCAAAATATGACGAAAAACGAAAAAAAAAAATGGTTATCTTTCTATATTTTCGAATGTGACTTTAGAAGAAAAACTGCAAATTTTCAGCATCAACATTCAGATTATTTATACTTATTTCTGTTTATCATACACGCTTAACATTTTATTTATGAAAGTTTCTTTTCGTATGCTATATTTTGAATATGTTCTCTGGCACGTTTAACGAGAATATGCAGAAATATCTGCAGAAATATCTGCAGAAATATCTACAAAAATATCTACAAAAATGCCAAACTTGATGGCATCCGTCCGTCTGAAGGGTCGATGGAAATGCGACCCGTGTTGGTTCTGCTGCTGGAACAGCGGAAGTGAGGTGGCCTCTCCAGGGTGCAAGGCCTGGGCAATGTTTTTTTGGGGGGGTCTCTGATTCTGCCCATTTCTCACTACCCCCCCGCTCGGCCTTGCTAGCAGAACACCAAAGAAAAGCAGAGCAATACGTTTGGCACCAGGTTAGCTGCAGGAGCTACCGGAGCGAGCTGAGTAGTGTTTAGGACCGCCTTAGGGACTCCAACTCCGGATTTTCTTTCAGAGTTTACTCCGCAAGGTAATCCACAATGCATTGGAGGTTTGTACTTCAGAGTTTTCCTTCTCCTAGATGCCTGTCTTCCCAAAGTCTTATTGTGTATCTACCTAGTGGGTTTTGATAGCGCCCCCGGATACTAACCTGGGTATTTTTCTGTCCGGCGCAAGATACAGTACCTGGTATTCGTAAATGGTCACCAATCGACTACTAACCAGGCTCGACGTTGCTTAACTTGGGTAATATGACGGGAACCGGTGTTTCAACGTGACTTGACCGTATATAATGACAAACTAAAACATGAAAAAACATATAACAGTCAAAATAATCATAGTTTTTTTTTATTCTTAGAGAAAATGCCGAATATCTAAAAAAAGAAAGCCAACTCCACCATATATATCTGCTTCGAAATGAACCTGTAAAGCGTGTCATTCTACACTGCTAGAAGGTTTACGGTTACTTTCATCAATAGCCTCTTTGTATAGCCTTAGTTGCAATAATTGACATGCCTTTTGGGAAAGGGTAGATGTATTTAATGCTCTTCCAAAACAGCATTAATACAATACTCGATTTTGTAATTCAAGCACTAATCTAGTGGGCCACGAGAACTTTCGAGAGCATGATATTCAGATATATAGATAAAGAAGAAAAATGTAACAATATTTATCAAATATTGGGCAGCGACGGTGGAGCATTGGTAGAAGATCGGGCTATGAGAACGTGGTACGCGAGTTCAAATCCCAGTCAGAACCATTTCTTTCACTTTAGCAGCCTCGGGCAGATGGGGCTCGTTAGCTCGGGAGGGCAGTTTATCTAGGTGAAGGGTAACACCGTATATATAAACCCCGGGTAAAGAGCACGTAAAAATGGCCTTGTGCCAAACTTGGGGGTGCTCACCAAGTAAATATCATATCATCTCCCCATTTACAAAAATGCAAATATAAAATAAAAAGCAACATTTCGAGACTGGAAGAAGAAGAAGAAGCTCTCACCGTCACCGAACACAGAACTGTTTTTCTTTTACTTTTTTCAGAGATTGAATTTCAGATTTATAATCTATAATTTATAATTATAAATAATTTTTATTTCATTATGATTATCATTATTATTATTATTATATATTAATAATGTGTAGCAAGATTGCTTAAATTTATAGTTAAGGTGCTCTCAATATCAGTGATAGAGCGTGTATTAGTTAGGCGCAGACACAGAGTCAACAGCCTTCGATGACTGTCAATTTCTCGCCTCTGTGGTCATCATATATAAGAGAGAGAGAGTGTGTTTAGTTGCCATTTTAAGGTAAAGGGGCTGCAAGGCGTATTCTGCGTCGGGGCCGCTGTGTCATGCAGGTCAACCGAAAAGTTTTTCGAAGAGAGACTTGGGACAGCACTAAAAGGAATAAAAAAAAAAGGGGGAGATAATAACTACAAGAGTTATCGAACCTTCCAGAAACCCAACGAAAAAGATTGAATGTTGTTTTTTTGTTAACATTTGAAAGTAAAAACCTGTGTTTGCAATAGGTCTACATTGTGCAGACGGGAACCACGTTTTACAATGGAGTACCTTAGCTCTTATTTGGAATATGGCCCTCTTGCAGTTTAGGGAAGAAACGAATTTGATCTTACTGCAGGGGAAAATCACTGGCTGTAATACCACTCAATCTTTCTTTCTGCCTTTCTCCCTCGATATATATTTGTATATTTATGTATATATAGTCGAAGGCTCCAGTATGTTTTTATTTTTTTTTTTTTGGGGGGGACTAGTTGCTTTTTTTGGAGGTAAAGGGGCGGCAAGGAGTATTCTGCGATGGGGCCACCATGTGGTTAAGAAGCACGGCAGGCGGCACTGATTATAAACGTTAAATTCTATAACGTCAGCCATGGATGGTGGCCGGTGTGCAAAAAATCAAAATCAGAAAAATATTTTCATTTTTGCACAAAGAAAAAAGATAAGAAAATGTTTAATTCATGCAAATAATCCTTTTTTAAAAATGAATATATTTTCCCTGAACAATGATGACCCTGGCCTTAGAAAGTTCCAGCCCAACAACTAATATGGTTCTTATCCAGCAGACGATATTTTCTGCCGAAATTAATGAGCCAACTATTGTCAATAAAAAGGCTAGAACTTTCCTTGCTCAACCAGTGGGATTTCAAACTTTGGTCCATCAACTTATGTTATTTTTGTTTGTTTAAATAAAGTTTATTTTTTAAGCTTTAAAAATCAATTTCAACTTAGTTTATTTAATGTAATAAGGGTTTAATAATTAGTCTATCGTAAACAATACAATAACAGTGAATAATCCCATAAATTCTTTACTTTCTTCATCTTCTACAAAATAACAATCCAGTTTGATTCTAGAATTTCATGGTCTATGCGCGTCGTCGCGTGTACATTTTACGTATCTTGATTTCGTTGTGGCGAGTGAGTTAAATAGAGAGTTTAATTGATATCCTTTAATGTGTTTGTTACTTATTTGTAACTGTACACGTCATCACCGACTTCGACACATATATCAACGCAAACGTAACATAATAAATTGTATTTGTTCCGTCAGTTAAGCCAGCATCAATGAATGTATTCAGATACTTGATGTGAAGAAGAAATGACGAGGAATCGGATAGATTTCACTTTTCTTTTACTTTTCATCAATTTCAAAACGACAGTTTGTAATGAAAGAACGCAAAGAAAAGGACACCAGGCATTGCCCACACACTCTTGTTTCTCTACATCAGTGGTTTTCAAAGTAGGCAGTACCGACCCCTGGAGGGGCCGATAAGAACTTTTAGGGGAGCGCTGGCGAGTAAGTAGTCAGTTGAGGGGGCGTTAAAATTGTGAAGGGGGACTCGGGGCAATTGCAGTAAAATGTAATATTGGTGTTGGTAGAAAGGCTGGAAAAACAGAATAATTTAGGCAC
Source organism: Idiosepius hallami (assembly GCA_034780655.1). Classification (NCBI taxonomy): domain Eukaryota; kingdom Metazoa; phylum Mollusca; class Cephalopoda; family Idiosepiidae; genus Idiosepius; species Idiosepius hallami. The sequence goes on along the minus strand of JAUZSX010301149.1, from coordinate 998 downwards.
AGCCCAAAAACAACAGCAAAATAATCGATTATGAAAAAAATGACCCCTAACTTCACTGTAACTAAAGGATTCACCTTTACTTACGTTAAGTCACGAAAACAAAAACACTAAACTACAAGATAACCTAAAATTGGATTTTATTGTTATTCAATATTTGGTTATCGACTTGTTAATAGATTATTTAATTGGCTTTATTTAATGGCATTATTTAACTGGCTTTATTTAATGGCTTTATTTGATGGTTTTCTTTAATTGACTTTATTTAATGGTTTTATTTAATGACCTTATTTAATTGGCTTTATTTAATTGGCTTTATTTAATGGCTTTATTTGATGGTTTTATTTAATTGGCTTTATTTAATGGTTTTATTTAATGACCTTATTTAATTGGCTTTATTTTAATGGTTTTATTTAAATGGCTTTATTTAATGGTTTTATCAATAACAGTATTACTAGTCGATTGGGGAGAGTCCACTTGGCCTAGGGGGTAGGCAGTCAGACTTCCGAATCTTAATATGCACGTTTGAATCCTAATCGTTCCATTTGTGTTCATATTTGCACTAATACCTTTGGAAATGGGATGAATGGGTTAAAAAGGTGTACATTGTGGTATTCCAAAAACTACGTGTGGACAAAAAAAGGAGTGTTTAAAAGAACGATTGCTCTTGGCATCAAATGACCTAAAAAGGTTGATGTGATATTTATTTAGTTGAGCACTAACCCTAGTTAGGCACAAGGCCATTTTACGTGCTCTGTATACCTCTGGGCATCAAATGACCTAAAAAGGTTGATGTGATATTTACTTAGTTGAGCACTAACCCTAATTAGGCACAAGGCCATTTTACGTGCTCTGTATACCTCTGGGCATCAAATGACCTAAAAAGGTTGATGTGATATTTACTTAGTTGAGCACTAACCCTAATTAGGCACAAGGCCATTTTACGTGCTCTGTATACCTCTGGGCATCAAATGACCTAAAAAGGTTGATGTGATATTTAC
>JAUZSX010301138.1:0-13080 GCA_034780655.1 Idiosepius hallami | reverse complement strand
ATATATTAGTGTTTATATATATATATATATATTTGTGTGTGTGTTTGTATGTGTGTGTGCATGTATATGTAAATAGTTTAAGTATAGAATAAAAACTAGTAAAGGAAAGGAATATTAAAAACATGTTTTTAAAACGTTTTCATATTGTCATTTTTATTTCAAATTATTAGAAGGTGATATAATTTTTTTACATAAACACATAAGCAAACATATACACACAGACACGTACACACTTATGTTTAAAGACACACTCATACATATATATATTTGTTTATGTGTGAGTTTGTGTGTGTAAACTAAAAAGTGTACAAGCGAAAAGGATTAAAAAATATTCAGAACAAATAAGTAAACTAATAAACAATTAATAGATGACAAAATGCTTTTAATTATAAAATAGAATATCTTAATTACCTGAAAATCTATTAATCGAAGTCTTAGTCACATTTTCTAGACGTCTATATTAGTCACACGTACATATACGTACATATATGTTTATACATTTATCTGTACTACTTCGTCTGACGTAAGCGGATTTGTTTCCTCCATTTGTCTCTGTATTTTGATAGAAATTGACAACTATCTTAAACTTATGGTTTTCGATAGCAATTGAATGATGTTAGTATGGATTATTCGAGTTAATGCAAACCAAGATTTGATATAACAGAGCAAACATGTAACGCATTTCATGGGGTTTGTTCAAGATTGACTTCAAATGGTGAAATCTGAGAAAACTATGTATCATGTAAATGTGAAGTTTTTGGGTTTCCACTCTGTATACTATTAAAACTTATACACTGTGAGAAAAGGATTCATTAAATTATTATTGATTTTACCTGAATTGGTAAACATACAAACCTTCACAACACGCACACATAAATAATGGAAATACACTAGTTTGTTTATATCTTCTATCGATTTTTTGTATTGAGAAAATTTTCTTTAAAAAAACTTATTAAACGTAATATAACGATACAAAATACGTTTTACACAAATTAATTAGTAAAATAAACAAACTCAAAACTCATAAGTTTCTGTTTGTTTTAAAAATACTAATAAAACATTAGAAATTACCTTTATTCCTTACTTTCCCATAAAAAGTATAGTGATAATTTTATTCGTTATGTAGGTGATAATTTCCATTTATTCACGTAAATTCAATGCTGCCCAGTATTTAGGTTGTCAAACTGACTATTTACAACGAATATATCCTGTCAAGTTTGTGGCAAATTATATGTTTTGTCATATTCTTTTTCATATACAAGGAATATTGATTGTGAGTGTGACAGGTAATTTCTGATCCTGAACCCACACGGAAAATAAATTAATATATTTGGGTACAAAAAACACGCAAACACGAAAACATAAAAAAACATAAAAAAAAAACTCTCGTAGATATGTTGTACTGATTAGATAATTGTACTATGATGTTTCTCTCGAGATTTTTATTATAGACACTATTTATATGTTTTATATATTTTGATTGGAGCATTTGATCACTAGAAAAAATGAATTGACCTCTTAGGAATTGATGAAACATCATTCAGTTTATGTGTGAACATTTAGATATTGTTTTATTAATAATCTCTTTTAATATACATCCAAACCTACCCACATTAATTTATGCGTATGTAAACACACACATCAGTACAGCAGCAGACCAGCACACTTACATAATCACACACACACACACACACACAGACACACACAGACACACTCAAACACACACAACACACACACTTAAACAGTGCCGAAACATTCAAAACGTTGACATTATTTTAGTTATCTATTTATAGTTTATTTTCAGACTAAGATATATGATAAACTAGAAATATTGCTCGGCATTACACGAACTTTCCACTTAGGTAATTAAGGAAGACTATTATATAAGTAAGCAGTTAATGCTTATTTATACTAAATCACTTTTAAATGCCATTTTACACTAAATTCAATCGTTAATGCTTTTCGCTACTAAGTTCACTTCTAAAGCTTTTCTCTAAGGTAGTTAAGTTTTTATTGCATAAAAAGGCAGTGCCATAAATGTGCAAATTTAAGTGGTCTGAAATATTTTTTTAAATAACTGACGTGATTCCATTTTCAAAAAGAGCTCTACATAGAAACAAAATGTTTTTTATAAACAATTATAGTTTCAATTTTTGAAGAGTTACAGGATAGAGGATCTCATACAACCACGATGATCTGATTTTTATATTATTATAGATAATACAATAGATAACCAAAATAGTACTTAGTATATATATGCCGAAGAATTTAGACATTCTTGATAAAACAAGACGCAGTTGTCTTTTTATAGAATAATTTATTTTTGACTAATTGAGGAAGACATATTAAGTATTGAATTTAGCATCAAAATTTAACATACATCATAATAAATAATTTGTTTATTTAATTTGAAATAGTTTAAACTTTTATCTTAAAATGTTAAAACAAAAACAGTTATGTTTTATTATCATCAAGTCGGGCATTTTTATCTTGTAAAACCTTTAGCAAAAGCTGTAGGTTCGATGGATATATGAGTGGATAGATAGCGCGCTATGATAAAAATGGTTTTATGAAAGAACTATTTAATGTTTACTTCAACCACTACTAACGGTAGAAACTAAAGTTTAATCTTCCATCATTAACAGTATTCCACAGAAAATGGCTAATCTCTAGGTTATGACTACTTTAAATTCTTGCTCTTAATTCTAAGAAATTTTCCAATTCTTGATTATGGCGAATTTGAGCCAAAACTTTACTCACAAACAAAGAAACCTATTTTTCTTTATTTGAATGTCATCAACAATTTCTAATGGCATTGATAAATCGTCTTAAAATAATTGAAATCGGCAAAGTCATTCCCACAATTTAATAGAGAGTGACATTCGGTAATATGATTATTTTTTAATATAATGAACACAAACTTAAAGGCAAGTCTCATGAGGAATTTTCTCCAAATATATATCTTGTTTATTTGTTGTTGTTATTTGTTATTTTTTTTTTTTGTTCATCTAATATATTTTCACTCTTTTTTTATAACTTAGGTCTGTCCACATAAATATATATCTGTATAAAATTGTTTAGTAACTTAATCTTGATAGTGGTAGTAATTTTATGTAAGTTACTTTTAAGAAAATAAGTCTTCTCACTTTTAAGTAAATAGGTTTATACTATATAAAAGTGTTTCACTTCTATTTACAAAAATAAAGTATAGAGTTTGCAGATTGGTGCGAACTTTATTTTCTTTTTGCTGTATCTATAAAAAAAAACGAAATCGCTCAATTTATAAAAAACAAATTTTCTGTCTGTTTTTTGAGTGTGTATTTTCTTTACACATTTCTATATTCTAGATCACTTTAAAATAATTTTTTGCTATGTAACAATTTTATTCAGGAAAATCCCCGTGCGTTTCAATATCTTAGTGACAAATCGATAACAAACTTTTTTCGGGTGTTTACTGAAAGTTCGTTGCAATATTCACTTGATACTTTTGAGTTGGTTTATTTTTGAGTCGTTTAGATTGAATCGAGAGTTTTTATATATATTCACATTAAATTGCTACATCTTTTAATTTTCATATATTTTTTATTATTATTTACTTTGTTGTTTGCCTGTCTAAGTTATGGGAACTCGAAGCAGTCGATTCAAAATATTGAAATAAACCTGAAAGCCAAGAGATATCCAGACAACTTTAGGTATCCTAGGTAGTGTGCCAATGAAATCAAACATCTGGCTTAGACAATGTTTATTTGTTTTTTTTTTCTGTTATTTTTCAGATTAAAAAAATGGAAAATAAAGTCCATAAAAGAGCCCGACTAGAAATCGATATTAGATTAAATAATACGGAAACCAATATTTGTCTTTTTTCCTTTGTTTTTGCTTCATTTTGCTATCTGATGTGTATTCTATTAGAAATAATAACCATAAAACGACAACAACAATAGGGGAAGGACAGGTCTTTCTGCTAAAAACAACATCAAGAAAAGTAATAAAGATAAATAAAAGGCAGTAAAGCACCACATATAAAAAAAACCTGGTGACTGCGCAAAGCAATGATTCTCAATTTTATCGCTGTTGATTCCTACGTTTATTTTTAAAGATATCACGTCACACCAGGATTTTAATATTCATTTGTTAAAATTCCTAATCACATTAGTATTGTGGTGGAAACACACCTCAGCATGAACTCTTCCAATCACTATAAATTTCATCTCTCTCGTCACCCAGGGAGAGAGAGAGAGAGAAGATTTCGTCATAGCTGCCAGAAGCCGCTATGCTGTCAGGCCGTATGCCACTATTTATGTACCTTTAGTTAATATATTTGTTAAATCTTAATACTGTCGTCTTGTCTCTTATATTTAATAACTACACTATATATAACACCACACTCAACCACAACAAGTGGCGACCACAACAACTGGCGACGAGGATGAGATTCTAACTCACAATTACAACAACTGGCAACGGGTTTGAGATTCGAACTCATTATAACAACATAGAGTTAGTTTTAAAAGTATTAACTAATTGTTTTTTTTTTCAGACTTTATTTTGTATAGATAAGTAGTTGTTTGCACGAAATATTTCTATGAATGATAAACAGATAAATAGATAGATAGAGAAATACACTCATAAATATATAATACATGCATGCATAGTATGTGGTACTATGGCTGGCATTGCGGAAAAAATCATTTGAAGATCTTTTTTTATGTTTAAATATCAAGTAATTGACAATAGATTTTCAATAAAATTTCAGCCATGGCAGCTATTGGAAAAATAATTTTCCCCATTCCAGCAAATCTATAAAATAATCAATATTTGTGATAGACAACGTATAAACTTATGTTCAAAATAGCACTGATTCAAATTCAATAGACGCTGTTGACAGTGTGCTTCTTTAATGCATTCGCCAGGGTTAATGTATACTTGGGCAACTGATGTCACCAAACAATGTTAACTTTGTTGTTCAACTATTCCAAATGCTGCACACACTAACACCTTTTTCTCTCTCCATCTCCTTTGCTCTCTCAGACATACGCACACACTCACTCTCACACACATTATTTTTGTTCCTTTCATACATTAACATTCTCACACACGTAAAGACGAACGCATGCACTCTTTCGCGCGCAGAAATCGACACAGTTATAAGTTATACATACAATTTCACGCATATACACACATATACTCTTTCTCTCTCTCTCTTTTTCTTTCTCTTTCTCTCTCTCTTTTTTTCTTTCTCTTTCTCTCTCTCTACTCAATGAAAGTAATTTATTTAGATGAAGGGCAACACTGGTTAAAAAAAAAGCACAGGTATATAACGAACACGTAAAATTGGCCTTGTGCTTAACTAGTGTTGGTGACCCCAAAAGTAGATATGCCCTATTTCATTGTTAGGCACACATTTATATGCTATTTAAACGAATGGCCAAAAATGTGAAAGAAAGTAGTTATCTATATTTTCTCCGAATCATGTATTCAAACCTCCTGGAAAATTTAATTTACTACCTTAGCAAGTGATAAAATAAATTTGTTGGTTTTTAATTACATTACCAGTTTTCTCGTGCGTTTTTAATCGAAGCAGAGTTGAATATTTTATTGAAAGATCTATGAGATAGCGTTTACCCTTATCCTAAATAACATGTATAAAATATAATAAAATAACTTTTTGTGCCACCGTTCTTAAAATGAGTTCAACCTGCGAGTTTTAGGAATCAGCGTCGTCTTTCACTTTGATGAGTTGACTTATCTCAACTACCCAGGTTTTTCAATAGGTTTTGACCTTCAGCAACCGATATATGGTTACTAATGGTGTACACACCCGAAAAAAAGGAATTGGATGGACATAGCTTAATTTGGTTCTAATTCACTCCACAATGAATGTGGAAAAATGTTTCTCCTAGATTTGGCATCGGAACCTAACCAGATATATTCCCTCTAATAAAGATATAGATACATAAGGAATGTACCATATCCCAGAAGAAATATTCAACATGTTAGAAACTAGTTTTGACTATTTCCAAATGCGATAAATCACAAAAGAATATACGTTTATATCAAATAAACTTGATATTAAAATTGTAATATTATATACAGCGTCAACTATTCTTTTCGTTCTAGTATTACTTCTGATTCTCAAAGAGCTAGAAAGTGAAGATTATATTCGGAAGCTTAATAGATGTTATCAGACCACGCCAGTGAAGCCGTTTAAGGATGATACCACAATACACTTATCCAAAAAAATTTTCAACTCAAAAGCTCATAAGCTTGATTTATAATCCGATAATTTGTTGCAGAATGAAATTTAAAGAAATAATTACAGAAGTCTTTTAGTTGAGAAAGAAAAAATGAATAAAAATATAAATTTTGAAGACAGTGGTTAAATACAACGTGTCCTTAAAATACGCCAAATAAAAAAAAAAACTTTTACATTACAAGATCTCTATAAATTCGATCTTTATCTCGTTCAAAAAAGAAACAAGGTGTGGTGTCTGATCAATATTAATTTCAATGCTATAACAGACTGTAAATTCATAAGAATTTATAACAAATACAGATGAAATAATGGATTAAAAGTAAAAAAAAAAATCTAGTCGGAAATGCTTAGATTTATCCTCAGGTCTGTCTAATGATGCATTGTAATGCAGACAAGGAAAACTAAACTTGCCATTGAAAACAATTCTGAATTAATTCAAATCATATTTCAATAAATTTGGATGACTCCAAGGATAAAGTCATAAGATTAATTAATTCTATACAGAAAACAGGAAGAAAATGTCAGAGACATCATGATAAGGGATAATGTCAATTTTGTTTTTTGAGAAAGTAATTTGAATCACTTTAACAAGGAAACAATAGTTTGAAATAAATCAAAACCTTTATAGAGATCTCTTTTACATTATCTTTCAATGTGTGAAAAAATGAAAGCGACTATTCCAATAAAGCAAATAAACCAAAAGGAAGGATGCTGAGTAATTTTTCCTTCCTTGGAACGATAGTTGTCTGATGAAGCAGTAAAGATTGAATATTTTTTCAACATTCTACATATGACTTGCGGTCAACGTGGTCCAGTGGATAGGCAGTCGGACATCGGAATCGTAGTACAGTGACCCGTCGACTAATACCGTTGGTGATGGTATGAATACCACCACCCCCCACCAGTTATGGATTTACTAGTGCAACTTGTGTTATTGAAAAACAAAAAAAAATGTGAGTAGAAAATAATGTTTATTAAATCAAATCAAATCAAAAATAATTGTTCAGGCATTCGAATGACTTAAAACGGAGGATATGCCGTTAAATACTAAATAAATAAAGAAACAAACATGTGACCTGTTTTTATATATCACAATTTTGTAAAATAGAAGACAGTAATTCTGTTAAAATATTTGTGGTTTAATGAGTATGGTATGACCACTAAGAGTTTTGCCATTCTATCTATACAAGAGACATAAGAGACTAATCAGAAAACAAATTTGATATAGACTTTATTACATGATACTTTTTGAAACCACTTTTCTCTAATTTTTTTCCTGGACAAAAATAAATCTCTCAAATTGTGATTTTAAGGTTTGAATTATTATTATTATTATTATTATTATTATTATTATTATTGTTGTTGTTGTGGTCTTATTCTTAAGGGGTTCACAATATCAAATAGGAGACTCTTGGAAGTCATGTCAACTGTTAGGCTGGCATGTGATCTCTAGCCAATAGTCCAAAATGGCCGCTCTCACCAGAGATGGGAGAGTTCATGTGAAGACAGTAATAGGGGTGTCAGTTACACCAGAACAATTATTATTATCATTATTATTATTATCATTATTCAAATCTTCAAATGTTATTATTTGTATTTATTTTCTTATTTTCTTCTATAATTCAAATTTACTTTTTTTTATTATTTCACTATCATTTTTATGTTGTCCTTTTTGACGACATGGGTATGCTAGTAGAGTATAAACTAGACAAAACTTAATTGAAAAACACATGATGAAATCAAGGTTTGCTTTAGAAAGAACCAAATATTTATCATAAAAAATCAATTCATTTCTCTAATAGGCGAGCTGTAGTCTGTCTTCTAATCAATAATTAAATACCATGAATCGGTAGTCTTAATCTTATTTGCCAATTATAAGGTTTCTCTCTCGGTTGTCACTCTTGATGTTTTGGATATTTTATCCAACGTCTAAATATTCGATGATGTCATCTTTTTTGTCGTCAAAGTTCTTCCATTTTCATCGATTTTTTCTTACGCATTGCTGATTCTCGACCAAATCTCTCTTTCCTTTTTTTTAACAAAGATCTAACGCTTTTATAAAAGAAAACTTAAATGTCTTCAATTAAGTATCAAAATTCATGAAAACACATGAATTTAATATTTGTTGTTTAATTCATTAAGGAAAACGAAATTTTTTACAGAGAACGGAATCGATAGATCAAAGAACGGACTGCTATTTATTTATGAATGATTTATGCTACGAAATACACACATAAATATACTGGCACTTGCATGCCCTTGGCGTAAAAAATGACGGCTTAAAAATGTTAGCATTATAATAAAAAATACTTATATAGTTATCATTTACTTAGAAAGAAAAACAACGCATAATCACTTGTTTATATTATCGCCATCTCGCTCTTTTTATTTTAGTTAATCTTGCATTTTAATTAAATTACAACAATTTCAATGAAATCGTACTATTTTCAAATATTGCATTCTTTTTATCGACAGTTATACTTCAATATAAGTGATTTTTAATCATTAATTAACAAACCAAATTAAGTATTAACTTTATTGCAGACTTTTGCCTTCATCTTAGTAGTTTATGATTCTTTTCTAAATATTTTTAGGCCAAGTTCACTTATGTTCGCTCTAAGCTGTCTCGGACAGATGAGGCTCGATAATCATGAGAGTAACTCCTATAGGTGAAGGGCAACAATGATTACAAAAGCTCAAGAATATAAGAAGCACGTTAAACTGGCCTCGTGCCTAACTTGGTTTTGTGCTCGAACAAGTAAATAAATACTCTCAGTGTTTGCACGTTGTTATTGACTGAACGCTGACTGACATGCCGTGAGGTTCCAGCAGACCAGTCCCTATTCCAGTCCAAAACAGTATGGAACTGTTCTCCTCTGATTTTCACTAGAGTTCACATCCTGCATTAGCACTGTCTAGACTCTGCCAACGCCGAGGGATGTCTCCTAAAAAAAGAGTGATTATAAGTCTCACCTGACTATTCAGCATCTCTTGCAATCAGTGAGTGCAATTATTATTATTATTATTATTATTATTATTATTATTATTATTATTATTATTTATATATTAATACGATAAAAACTTCGTTGGTTATCATGACGTCATTCCCTAACTAATTTTCCATTGGATAAGTACAGTCAAGACAAATTTGAAGAAAAAAAAGATAGGTGCCATTTTATTGTTACGTTAGAGTTTAAAAGTTGTTTTTTTGTTAATTTGTAGTCTGATCTGAATTAATGAGAAAATAATCTTTATATCGAAAGAAATTCTCGTTGTTCGTTTATGTGATGAAAAGGTTCATGCTTATGTGAGGTCTAAGTTATCAACTACCGTGGTATGTACACGGGTTCTACTAGTTATTATTATTATTGCTTCTACAGTTGAATTTTATAATTTGTTATTTCAATTAACTACTTAGTAAAATGATTAATTTATTAAGATAAAATCTTGGTTATAGATGTTGCAATTTTAAAAGCAAAATAAACCAGGATCTAAAATAATTTAACGCAGGCAACAAATACATTAATAGACGGAAGGGTAACAAATACGCGATGATTTGTAAAGGAATCTTGCAAGAAAGCTCAAAAGTCAATTTTTGTTTTGTCAATTCTTTCCATTTTTTTTTTTTTGCGCATGAATACATAACAAAGTTGCTTAATCACTCAAATTATTAGGAAGAACAAATTACAAATTTAAAAACTGTTAAATGACACACCGGGGAAATTTATAGATAATATTAGTTTGGTTTAACGGCATATCAATCTTTTTGGTCATTTACTGTCAAAAATAATCCTCTTGGATAAATTTTCTGTTGTACACTGTGAGTACTGAGGCTGGAAATCGGGGTCAGAAAGAACTAGCGTGATCTCTGTCTTCATTTCTTTTGATCTTTCTTTCTCTCTCTCGCTCTATCACCCTCTTTCTCTCTCTTTCTCTTTCTCTCTCTCTCTTTCTCTCTCTTTCTCTTAATCCCCTTCTCTTTCTTTTGCAGCTATTCCTTGGGAGTCCGAAAGACTGGACTTAAACAAATATGTCCAGTTAGGTTTAGTTTAGCTTCATGAATGTACTATACATCAAGTAAATGAGTTTAGTTTTAAAAGTTTTACATAAATTCCTTTATAAGAATTCTGCATCTGTGGCTTTACTTGTTAGACTCTCACTTTACTGCCACTGAATGAAGAACTAGCCATGTTAAATTTGTTGGAAGCTTGTTGGGAATACATTCTTAATTCTTATTGGTTTTGGGTGGAATGGAATTCCTTACCCTCAGATGATTCTTACTTAATTCTGTAGAAACTCAACGACTATATTTATTGTATTACGGAATCTTAGGCAATGGATTAAGGTTTCAGATTCCAACAAAAAAGTTCTTGATTTCAGCTACAACCACTTAAAAGAGATTGGAGAGTGACTCGACGTGAAGATAACAATGTGATTATAACAACGATTTGGAGAATCTTTTGAAAATCTGAACTATAAGTAATTAATTTATTCCGAAAAATGTTTGATCAGATTTGAAAATTGAAAGAATTTGCAAAATATTAGGATGAACAATCTATTCGTTTTCCTAAATTTTAAACCCATAACTGCTTCATAACTAATAGATTGCGTCAATGTCACGTTTTACTAAGACAAAAATCATCAAGTTTATTGCATGATTAATTTATCTAAGTAAGTTCCAATCGGTTGCAACTATTCTATTTTCTATTCTATAAGGCACAACTGAAATTCAAATTTTAGCAAACGATAGATTATACTTGGGGGTTAAATAACTACAGGAACGATGAGGTAAAATTAACATTACAGATACAAAGCAGACAAATCTTTAAACGACTTATCTGTTTGTCCACAGGGACCCTACACAACCGTCTTCACATCAAAGTAATAACATATGTATGTAATTGTACACTGAGCAGCATATGCGTTTAATTTTTCGGGTATTACTATGGTGGGGTATTTGAGAAAAAAAAAGTTAAAGTTTTGAATTTGTGGGAAAATTAGACTAAATCTGTTCACTCCTTTCGTTGGCTTTTATTTTGATTCATATCATTACGTTGTCCTTGCATTTACGTTTTGATACACCAATTATAGAAGAATTCATCAAGGGAAATTTTCTTAGTAATGCTAGAGCTACGAAATCCTTGGCATTTAAATCAAATACTCTTATAAATAACCACACTATTTTTTTTCTAATCAGTGTAATGTCACATATTTAGAACTAAATCTTATTTAGTTTTAGATATCCATTTGAGCACACTCTATAATTATACTCGAGATAAATTAATATGTTTTTTTTGTCTATTACACTTTACATTTAGACCTTTAAGATAAATCAATTTATAGATCTGAGATTTTTAATTGGAAGTTAATAACATGGTCTGACTGGGATTTGAACTCTAGTATTACTATTCAAAAGTTCGAGCATTTAACCACTTGTTCGGTACGATTACACTTTTTTCAATATATTTACCTGGTTTGCTTATAACTTCATAACGTTTTAGAATATTAAAATAAATTCGTTCGAGTAAACAATTCATTTATTCATAATTGTCTTTTAAAAATCATCATTGTTTTTATTGTGTTGTAAAGACTCTTTGTATTTTGGAGATTTTTTCTGACAATGTAAGGTCATTTTATAGGCGTTGGCTAGTGCATACTGCTCGGTTTTATAAAAGTAATATACTCTTAGTTACAAAATTTGTAACTATTTTCGCAAAAGCATAAATTAGAAATACTCATATTTGACTAAATGTATGGGCAGCGACGGTGGATCATTGGTAAAAGCTCGGACTCTGGAATCATATGACGCGAGTTCAAATCCCAGTCAAAACCATTACTTTCACTTTTGCAGCCTCGGGCAGATGGGGCTCTTTAACTGGGGAGAGCAGCTCATCTAGATGATGGGTAACACCGAATGTAAAAAGCCCGGGTAAAAGCATGTAAAATGGCCTTGTGCCAAACTTGGGTTGGTGATCACCAAGTAAATAAAATATTTGACTAAAAGTATATGTAGTCATTAACTAAACAAAACTATAACGAGATTTAAAAAAAAAAGATAGATAAGATTCTCAAATTAATCAAATCATTGTTGCTTGATGTTGAAACTCACGTCCATCTTTTAATCAAATCAGATTTTTTTTCCAAACATAACAGAATGAACCGTTTGGGGTATTTTCTTATTTACATAAGAATAAAAGATGTATTTAGATATTAAGTATCGATTCTTGGGGAAGAATACACTGTTTTCGTTACGTGACTCGGATAAAAACAGCGGGGTTCTGGGGTCGTTCATTTCGAGGAAAATTCGTGCTTTTTATTCGCTATCTTCCAGTATCTCATTCTTTCTCAGTTTCTCTCTCTGTGTCTCTGCCTCTCTCTCTCTCTCTTTCTGACTCATATACACATACAGAAACAGAAACACACACACACACACAAGAAGAGTTTGCATTTAGAAACCAAACAAATGATTATATATATGAAAAATTAGAAATAGAAGATAGAGCGGATAGAGAAAGAGAGAGAGAAAATTCTATTTATTTATCAGTTTGTCTGTCCTATCTATCCATCCAGTCATCTATCTATCTATCTATCTATCAATCTATCTGTCTATCTATCTATCTGTCTATCTATCTATCTATCTATCTATCAATCAATCAATCAATCAATCAATCAATCAATCTGTCTGTCTGTCTGTCTGTCTGTCTATCTATCTATCTCTCTCTCTTCTCATTTTTCTTTTTTCCCTTGTAACTTCTTTAGTGTTTTATTTTTTTGTTTCTATCTCTTTTTGTCTTTCTATCTTTTAGGATCACTTCGCTTTACCCCTC